>JASAND010012301.1:0-45681 GCA_030248195.1 Trissonchulus latispiculum
CACACCCTTATAGTACTCAGAATTCTGCGAAACTACCGTTTTTTACGTCTCAGATGCAAAACGCAGCTTACCCATTGGAAGCAACGAGCTTTAACGGACGCGTTAGGGGGAGCATTTGGTAAAGGTTAAACTTTAAATGTTTCCAGCACCAAGACTCGGCATTTTTGCAAATTTTCTCGTTTCTGCAGATTTCGACCCCACATTGTGGACCGATGTGCGGGAACTCGGGTCATTTTGCTGTCTTCATCACGGAAATGTCTCCAAGCTTCGGCGCTTGATCGACATCTGTGTTTGGTACTCTGTCATGTAATGACATCTGGGGTGCAAGTACATTTCTCGTTGAGTTGTCGTTGCAGTTATCTGCTTCCACCTGTACTCGTATAAGGTCTTTTGAACATCAACAATTTCGTAGAGCGTTACTACATATGTATAATTTCCGTGAACATCAATACTAAAGTTCTCATTCTGTACAAGTTGTCAGAAAACTAGTAGAATCACTGAAATGAACAAAACTTGTAACTGAACACAACATCCAAATTTTGGTTTCTTTAAAAAAATATTTTCGCAAAAAGATGATACAAATGGCAAATTTGAAATAATGCAAAACTAATAGTTTCAACCACAAAAGGTCTTGCTCTACGAAAAATTTTACAATGACTTTTAGATTTATCTCAATAGTAAGCCAACTTACAAATTCTTAATGTCAAGTTACACAGAATAAAGCTTCAACAACAATTGCAGACAACAATGTTCATCACAACAGTACCAATGACCAAAACAAAAAATTTACAGAACCGGCTAGAAAGTTGGGGTCTCTGAAACGAGAACGGGAGCACAAAAGTCAAAATAGCATTTTGGGCGTGTCAAATTCCGACACTGCACTTTCCCAGACCGACTGATATTTTTGATATTGGCTCGACTCTGGAGAATTAGCTAAGGCATCGAGAAATACACGTAGAGCAGTTTTTCATTTACCGTTTGTATAATAATTATTTTTTAAACGAATTTCCAAATACGAAATCAAGAGAAATATCAGAAAATACACACAAGGTAAAAAATGAGGAACCGCATTCAAAGTTTCCAGCCGAAACTACTCATGCAAATTTTGCAAAGTAGGCTTGCAGACGAGGCCGACTGCCGAATATCGACTGACACTACTCCATGACAGCATCTAGAACTCAATAGCGAGACGGTTTTTAAATTCAGACAAGAGGTTTTACAGTAATACAGGCATGTCGTGTAAATTATTCCAAAAATTTTGAAGATCTTTTCAGTTAAGAAATATTTTCGAATATAAATCCTATATGTTGCCAGATTCAAACTATGTCCTCTATTCAATCAATACAAAGCTAAGTCTAAAAACAACATACAGTCCAAAGAACCAAGCCGTATAAAATGTTATAAACCATTACTGGGTCTCGACGTTGACGTCTTCCAAAAGTTTTTGGGCTAAAGTTCTATCAGACGTGCTTCTATGTGTAACTCATTCATGAAACCTGATTACTGTATGCTGCAAGCAGATTATATTAGCGTCTGTTTTCGGTCCGCGTTTTATACCTGAATTCCGCGTCCTCGTTTCAAACCTCGCGTCCGCGTCCGCGTCCGTGTTCGCGAATTATACCTTTCGTCCGCGTACGCGGATTATTCCAAAAAGTGATGTTCGCATTTTATACCTTACATCAGCGTTCGCGTCCGCTTTTTATACTGGCCCTAATAAAAGAAGTGACCTTTACCTTACAATTATAGAAAAAGTATAAAGGTATTCGAATACCGGGATACTCGCAATTTTATTACGAATAACGTTTAGTCCGTTTAAATTTGGAAACTTTAGAGGAAAGACGTCAACGTCGAGACCCAGTAATGGTTTATAACATTTTATACGGCTTGCTTGATTTGGACTGTATGTTGTTTTTAGACTTAACAGTAATGATTGAATAGAGGACATAGTTTGAATCTGGCAACTAACTACAATAGGATTGATATTCGAAAATATTTCTTAACTGAAAAGATCATAAAATTTTGGAATAGTTTGCCTGACAATACTGTATTAGCAAAACCTTTGTCTGAATTTAAAAGCCGTCTCGCTATTATTAAATTTAGATGTAATCATGGAGGGCGGTAATATCAGTCGATGTTCGGCATAATCTCCTGGCCTCGTACTAGCCCTATTTTGCAGAAATTCATAGTAGCTATATTTCGACTGCAAGTTTTTGTGCGGTTCCACTCATTACCTTGTGTGAAGTATTTTCTGATATTTCTCTTGATTTCATGTAAATTCATTTAAAATGGAGTGCTATCTTTACAAACGGTAAATGAAAACTGTACTCTCGTGTAGTGATCTCGATTCCTTAGCTAATTCTCAAAGTCGGGCGTGAGCGCAAAAGTCAGTCAGTCTGGGAAGAAGTCTAGTGTCGGGAGGTTGTTTTTGCCTCCAAAGTATTTTTATTTTTGACGTTCTTCCCCGTTCTATTTTTGGGGACCCCAACTTCCTATTTCGGTTCTGGTTCCACTTTGTTTGGTCATTGGTAATTTTGTTATGGTTATTGTTTATCTCTGGGTGTTGTTGAAACTTATTCTGTGTAATTTGTGTAGAATTTGTAAGTTGGCTACTATTGAATAAATCTAAAGTCATTGTAAATTTTTCGTAGACAGGCCTTTTGTGGTTGAAACTGGTAGTTTTGCATTATTTCAAATTGCCGTTTGTGTATCTTTTTGCGAAAAACATTTTTAAAGAAACCAAAAAATTTGGATGTTGTGTTCAGTTACAAATTTTGTTCATTTCGGTGTTCTACTAATTCTGATCCTGCCTGACCTGTAGAATGAGAACAATATTGATGTTCACGATTATGCATATAGTAACGCTCTACTTGTTGATGTGAAATTTACGAGTTCAAAAAGATCTGATATGGATACAGGTGGACAACAACTCAACAAATAACACTGAGAGATGTCCTTGCACCTAATGTCATTCCATGACAGAGTGATAAACACGAGGCATCGATGTTATCAACGCCGAAGCTTGGGTTTATTTCACGTGTTGAAGACAGCAAAATAGACCCGCGTTCCCACACATCGGTCCCAAGAGTGTGGGGCCGAGCTGCAGAAACAGAAGAAAATTTTAGAAAATACCGAACTATTGGTGCTGGAAACATTTAAAGTTTTAACTTATACCAAAGTAAATTTTCCCCCGAAATAATGTGGCGTCTAGCTTGCGTCCCGTTAAAGTTTCGTTGCTTCCGGATAAGGAACTTTGCGTCCTTTGCATCTGGACGTAAAAAAGCCTGGGGGCAGTTTCATAAAAATTCTGAGTGCTATATAAGAGAGTGTGCATATATAGTATATACAAGAGTGCTATAACTTTTGCGTGTTTTAGACTATTACTTTAAAATTCTTTTAACGTGAAGCAAAATCTTTTCTTTTCGCTGTCCTAAAATTTCAAATGATTTCATTTAAAAGCAAAAAAGATAGGATATTTAAAATAATTATCCTTTGTTTTGGGAATACCTATACTAGCATGCTTGCAACTCGGACTAGCAGTGATAAGCCGCCACTAGTAGCAGAACCTTAGTTAATTTGTGTCGAGTCTCAGAAAATTTTTATGAAACGCCTTCATTTGTAACTCGCACTTGCCTTGCCGAGTACTAGCATGCTAGCACTCGCATGCGAGTCCAATTTCTATAAAACTGTCCCCTACTCGCACTTGACTATCTACTAGGCTAGCAGCTCCAGTGGGAGTACAAGCTCGACTGCAAAGCTTTTATGAAACACATTTTCTACTGATATGAAGCTTTAAATGTTATAAAAGTTAAAAGTCACTTAAGATCGGAACTCCTGTTTTATATTTATATATATAGTATATATCTGCTGAGGATTGAGTAGCTGTTGCGTGAAGTAGCAGCAGATCAACTGGCGCTGCGATTATTGAACCATTGATAATGCCACTCCGCTTGCCTAATCCCAAGCCATTTTGGGAAGATTCAAGCGGCCCTCAACAAGAATTTCGGACATGGTTCACCATATTCGGTGGTTGGCTCACTCTACAGGATTTAGACCGTGCGCAGCCCCTGAGAGACATTGAAAAGAACAATACGCTCCTCCTTAACCTCGGGTCCGAGGGCATGCGCATATTCCAGTCAAATCCCCTGATCCACCGCATAAATGAGGTATCTTATGCGGAATTTTCCGAAGCCGTCACCGCCCAATTCCAGGTCCCAGTGAACCCAGTCCGAGCACAATTCGATTTTTTCAACCGTCGGCAATCTAGTGCCGAAACTACCTCGGATTACCTTGCTGCACTCCGTACGTTAGCCGCAAACTGCACCTATTGCCACGACTGCGAACAACAACTACTGGCCACAATGCTTGTGGTTGGTTGTCATCACAAACCTACTCAAGAAAGACTCCTTGCAGAGCCTCAAATTAATTTTGACCGTTTCCTCACCCTCATGAAGGCGGAAGAGGCACTTAACTGGACAAATAGCAGAATCTAGTTGTCGAGTCAAGTATTAAAAACTTTTATGAAACTGCCCCCTGGGGGCAATTTCATAAAAATTCTGCTCGCAGGGATTAGTTCCAGCATGGTAGTACTCGCAAGCCTAGTGCTAGTTCCAAGTGCGAGTGTTTCATAAAACTTTCTAGGAACTCGACAAAATTCAGTTACGATTCTGCTGCTACTACTAGCACTAACACTGCTAATGCGAGTTGCAAGCATACTAGACTAAGTTTTACTAAGAATGATGCTAATTTTAAAAAATCTTATCTTTTCTTTGTCTCAAGGAATCCATTTAAAAGTTGAGGACATCACTAAGAACATACTTTACGTTACTTTGTAAAAATTTCCAAACAAAAGTTTTAAAATCGCAAAAGTTATAGCAGATTATCTGAATGTTCTGTATTCAAATTCACCAGAGAACTAGACAGCTGCTACTAGCGGAGTAGCCTGCAATAGCCGGCGTTTTATGAAATAGATTTCAGCAGGCAGCAGTTATATCTACTTCCACTTGACTTTCTACTAGACTAGCAGCTCTAGTGCGAGTACAAGCTCGACTGCAAAACTTTTATGAAACACATTTTCTACTTGACTGGACAACTAGCAGTGTCTAGTTATGGAGTTAAGTATGAAAAATACTTTTATCAAACTGCCCTTGGTTACAAATAAACGCTGTCGTCTCACCCTTTCTCCGGCTCTCAAATTAGCGTTATTTTTGATTGGCGATAAAGACTCATCAATACGCACAAAGAAAACATCCAATACAAAACACTCAATTCACCTTTTAAAATACTATCCTTTAAGTCTTCAATTGAAAGCAGGTTCATAGTAAGAAACTGTACCAAAGTGGATAAGCAAACAGGACTGCCGAAAAACTGCTTAAGAGTTAAGTTCTGTCGTAAAACGCAATTCCAACTGTGTCGCAAATTCAGAAAGTTTAACTGGTTTAACCTTGTGCCATACTATCAGTATTGTATAAAACATTCATCTGCCGTAAGTGCAAAGTGTAATGTTTTCACACAGCTGGAAGGTAGATACTAATAAATATGCATAGATGCGCAAATGCATGTACGCTAGGCGCGCATCATACGCATCACAACGGTGTATATGAGATATATTGCTGCCACAGTTGGCGAAAAAGTAGCAACCAAACTAGACCTTAAACAATTATCATGCACAGACAAGAAAAATTGCAGGACGGAGGTAAAGCGTCTACAAATGCGCAAGGGGAGGGACTGAACGGCATTCGAACCAGCACCTCCAACCCAAGAAATAGAAAATTTCAGCAACAAGCACCTGAATTTACAACACCCCTGAGTTGCCGCAACAGGAAGAATGGCCTTTAACAGTCAATGCCAAGCCACACATAAACGAACTGGACTGGCAACGAACCAACAACAAAACCAGGCCAAGCAGCCCGACAGTCATAGAGATACCAAGCCCTGCAGTAAAGGCTAAAACAGGAGGCGCACAATCCCGGTCAAGAGGGCCTAATGGGAGGGCCAGGGAAGAGGGCACGGGACGTGATGGTGCCATTTGAGGAACTGAGTAAACACAGCTCTAACACCGCACGTTTACAGCTTTTCATGCTTAGCTGTCTAAAATATATTACCAACCATTGCAATTTCAATTGATAGCCAATTCATCAGCCTAAAGAATTTAAGCAGTATAATGTTCACAATGCGTTTCATTGGTCAGTAAACTTGAGGGAATAGCAGACATTTTTGTTGCCACCAACTCAGAATTTTAGCTCCATCAGCAGCATTTGGACGATATCAGCTACAATCTTTTCCGTTTGGCTCCTATCGAACCGTGAGCATATCTTGCCCCTGCATCCATATAAACAGTCATAACACAACTCTTCCCGTCAGGCGAACTGCTGACCCTGGAGCTCAACCGACACCCTCAACGTCACCTGGACCAACAAGAAAGGTTTTGAACTGGGAAAGCTCTTACGCAGAATCCTCAATCGAAAGTACATGACATGTTGGCTAGTGTCAATACACTTACCCTTATTCACACATAAACTGGGGTGATGTCCATTGTTCTTGCAGTGGAAGCACTTTTTAAGCACTTTTTGGTTCTTCCACAATCCTTGGCCAGATGGTCCTTGCTTAAACATTTAAAGCAACGATTCTTGATGGCGGAAATGTCTCTTCTTCTTGCAACTTCCACAACCTTCTTACAATCGTCACTAAAATGATCTGACTTTGTACAGTACACACATGCACGTTTCGTTGTAGCAGGACTTGATTCAGACGCCTGATGTAGGAACTGCCTCATTCTTCAGTGCGTCCACTTTCTGCTGGTGGTATATAGCCGACATCTACCATAATGACTTGCTTTGATTTTTGACTCATCTCATCACATCTCATGGTACCACTAAAAAATTGACTTTTTATTGGTTCGCCTTGGTTGGTTCGGTTCAAGACTATGTTTTGAGTTATTAGCTCATTTTGTGCCAACTGATAGTCCTTCAAGAGTACTCCATGAGTCACTCTTTAGAATTTTATGAAATTTCAACGAAAGTTGAATTTTTAATTAGAATTACCAAGAGTACATAACGATAAGAGTATGACACTAGGCCTCGTCTCTGTCATCAGAGCATACACTATGCTCTGTTCGCTAACGGTTGATCCCTCCTCCACAAATTAGACGCATCAGTTCAATAAAATTTGCACGCTATGCTTGTGTTCTAAAGCTCACAACAGACGCACATTGAACCAACTGAGCAGTTTTTTTGAGCGATAAACACAAACATAGCGCTTAAATTTCTTTGAAGCGATGGGTCAAATTTGTGGGGGAGGGGTTAACCGTTAGCGAACAGAGCATAGTTTTTGCTCTGATAACATAAACTAGGCTTAGTGTCATACTCTTATCATTATGTACTCTTGTTGGTACTCTAATCACTCGGAGTCGCTTGATCTCATTGGCTATGCTCTGTGGTAAGTTGGGAATTAAAGAGTAGACTTGAAATTCTAGACCAGCCTCAGGCACCTCCAACTTAAGAAGCGATTTTGTATTAGCTCTAACATCGCTGATGAAAGTCTCTAGGTTCGATCCGTTTTCCCTACATTTGTTAAACCTTGTAGCATCTTAATTTTAGCTTCAATAAGATCTTAGGGCTTACCGCACTCTTCCTTCAGTATGTTGACTGCCTCTTGATAATTGGTGCCATGCAGTCCCTGCCCTTTTACCTTGTCATAGGCCGAACCGCTTAAAGACTGTAGAGGTAGTCAAGCTTTTGCGTGTGTGTCCTTAGGTAAAGGTGACCCTGGAGAATATCTCCATCCCTGCTTCAGGGACAAGGGGTGCCGGTGCTCATCCCCGGATACACAGCCAGGAGCCAGGAGCCAGGAGTGTCACCTCAAATGATGACTACATCCGTGGAAGGGGGGTCGGCCCTTCAAGGCTTTAAGCCCTACACGGACTCCTGTTACCTTCCCACAATAGTGGTGTCTCCTTAGCGAACCAACTCTTTGATACAGTGCTGGAACGAGCAAGAGTACATAATATATAAAAGTGTGACAGCTGGCAAGCTCTCTGTTATCAGCTGTAGGTAACGCTAACGGCTGACCCCCCACAAACGTGTATGTTCACTTCAAACAAATTTGGCCGCTACGCTTGCATGCTGAAGCACAAAAACACAACTACTCAGTTGGTTCAATGTGCGTCT
This sequence comes from Trissonchulus latispiculum, assembly GCA_030248195.1. Classification (NCBI taxonomy): domain Eukaryota; kingdom Metazoa; phylum Nematoda; class Enoplea; order Enoplida; family Ironidae; genus Trissonchulus; species Trissonchulus latispiculum. The sequence continues at coordinate 8,166 of JASAND010012301.1, forward strand.
GTTGCGAGCTTTAACATTCAAAGATAGCGTTCTAATTTCTTTGAAGTGAACATACACATTTGTGGGGGGTAAGCCGTTAGCGAACATAACATGTACCTGCAGCTGATAGCAGAGAACATGCCAGCTGTCACACTCTTATCTATTGTGTACTCTTGGTAAGAGTTACGAACATTTATCTTTGAGTCACGCATTGTTCCCCTAAAAAATTGACTTATTGGTTCGCCAAAAGCCGCCTGGCGAACCAAGCTTTGAGTTATTAGCTCATTTTTGCCAAATGATAGTCCTTCAAGAGTACTTCATGAGTCACTCTTTAGAACTCAATGAAATTTCAAAGAAAAGCGGAATTTTTAATGAGAATTACATATAAAAATACTAAGTGTAATTAGCTTAAAGCGAGAAATGGTCCGCTAACATAAGCAGTGCTGAGAATAAAATGGTGATTATCCCAAGAAAATGCTAAAATTAATATTTCAATTTGCCACTTTTTAATTTGCAGCAACAGTGTAACAGACGAATAGACTTCCCTGTAACAGCTTTAAATGCTGGAGAGCCTTTATTGATGGAGTACCCATACAGGGCAGGCGATATCAAACTGTTGTTTGATTCCACGAGGATCAGTAGGAAATTTCATTTAATTTAATTAACAGTTCATAAAAATAGATTGTTTCATATGTTTGACAACAGGAAAGGGCTACTGACGGAATTACCTTACTAAGGGAAGAACAGCCAGTTTTTTGATCATCATAACTTTTTCACTCACATAATCTTATATAAAAGTAGCCTTAGTTTTCATATGACATTGCGTAATTACTACAGCAGTCTCAGCAGTTACAGACTGGTTCAAAATGGCTTTAGAATAAAACCGTATATAGGTTTCCTTTATACGCTTTTCGACCTGTGATATAGAGTCTTCACAATGCGAATATGGCAATAAGGCAATATGGCAGCATTAATTCATGACACCAGTCGTAATAACTAACTGCTAACAACTGAATATACTAAAGTAGAGGATCCAAGAACACCCGAAACTTACAACTTTTAAACTTCTTATATAAGTTACACATCACGAAACCATATTCTCCCAATTCTTATGAATTAGTGAGCGCAAGGACCACAAGTAAAAATTTGGCCTTGGAATACGGGCATACAAGGACCACAAGCAGACAATATATAACTGAATTAAAACTGACAACAATAATAAGAAATATAGGAAGATTTCAATAGTTAAATAAATCTTAAATCTTCTGTTTACAGAATGCTTAGTAGTATCAAGAATACATAATAAAGAGTATGAAACTCTTACACTAGCATGTACAAATCATGCTAGGTATGCTCGGTTCATTAACTCGGGACCCCCCCCCGTAACTTCCGGGGGGGGGGTCCCACTTTGCACTAATTACACGCTTTCATGTAGGCCTGCGCCGATTGGCCCACTCAGCCTACGGGCTTACTGTAGGTGATTCATTAGTTATTTTAATTAATTAATTATAACTTTAATTAGGTTAATGCAATTAAAAATCTAATTTGACAACTTTGTAGCATTTTTTCTGCTCTTTCCAATGATATAAAAATTGTTGCACACTACATTCCTGCGAATTTTTGTACTGCGCAACAATTTTTATATCATTGGAAAGAGCAGAAAAAATGCTACAAAGTTGTCGAATTAGTTTTTTAATTGCATTAACCTAATTAAAGTTATAATTAATTAATTAAAATAACTAATAAATTACCTACAGTTAGCCGTAGGCTAGTGGGCCAATCAGCGAGCAGACACACGCTTATATGAAAGCCTGTAATTAGTGCAAAGTGGGACCCCCCGGAAGTTACGTGGGGGGGGGGGTCCCGAGTTAATGAACCGAGCATACCTAGCATGATTTGTACATGCTAGTGTAAGAGTTTCATACTCTTATATTATGTACTATTGGTAGTATATGTAGTAATAGTTCACATCTCAGATTCATAAAGTTTTTTGGGTTTCTACTCAAAACACAGCATCTATTTCTTACTCATCTATTTACAATTTACAGAATTTAACTACCGTCAACTGAAATGCATAAAATCCCTTATCAGACCACATGTCTGCCTTGTTTAGTTCTGTAATGATACACTATTTCATAGCATGTTCTATTTCTTGCTCATGTCGCATGATGGGTAGTCTATAAACAGCTTTTTGTTTGAATAGTAGTTGGCGTGGAGGACGAACCCAGAACTCTAGTCATATGGAAGGGGATACTTGCAATACTGTTTATACAAATAAGATCGAACACTACTGTTGTAGCGTACGAGCCACTACGCGCATAGCAGCAAATAAACGGAGCTTCCCCCACTCTGATGTGCTGTATTTAGACTTGTGCAAAACATCAAAGGAACCAGTTCTTGATGTATATCGGCCATTGTCGAGAGGAGGCTAGTATGCAACAAGAACAAACATTTAGCTAAACAAATGTGCCCCTAAAAGGGGCAATATTAAGTACTGAATCGTTTAGATATCATAAACCAAAGCTTTTCTTGAAGCCGTTTTCTCAAGAATTTACGAAAGCACCTACCAAGCAGAAGTTTTTTTACGAGTCTTCAGACTGTAGGTCTTTGGTGTTTAGGAATATAGAAACTTTACTTATTTTTGGGAATGACGACTGTTGGACCATTCATGCTCAAGGACTGGCTAAGTTTTTGAGATTTACATTTTAATTGTGCAGTTTATAACTCCCTTTGGAATCAACAGATCCCAGATGCTACTTAGCGATTAAGTTTTTGCTCCAAAAGCACAGGCATTGTAAATAGATTTAAGTTTAACCATGAACAACCTATGGTCATTGATTTTTAATGCAACATTGCCGTTGCTGTGACGTGATGTGCTTTGCTGTGATACGCTTTGCTGTGCTAAATACATGACTAATCTAGCGTAGGTCGGTCCAAAGAGCAACCATCTTCACACTTCGCTAGAGATTAGAGTGTCTTAAACAATTAGCCAGCCCTAGTACACATAGCTTAATAAACACTATTATCCCTGCAGAGGCCCGTTGCATAAAAGTGATTAGTGATTAGTTGATTAGTGTAGCAGTTTTTGGTGGAAAGCTTTTGCTACGGTCGCTCTTTTTGGAGTTTTTGGTACCATATCGTAGCTGTTGAAGTGCTTTATCCAAAAATCATGAAGTATTTAATTTATCCTCACTGACTCATTCAGTCAAAAGGAAATTTTGAACTCAATCTTAATTTCTTTACTTTTTAAGCTGACATCATTCCAATTTAAGTTGTAAATTAATTAAGACTTTTGATTTCATTAGAACGCTCAAAGCGCTTCAAAAGAATATATAAATTATTGTCGTAGCCCATTCGTAGCTTTCGTTATCCTCGAAATACTGCAACACTAATCAACTAATCACTAATCAACTAAGCACTTTTATGCAACGGGCAGATCGCAACTATGCCCTTATCAATTGTCCACCTCCATGGCGGTTCTTTTTTCTGCAGCAGAAGGAATGCGTTGTCGTCTTCCTGTCCTGCCCTACATAACGTGTGAAATTAGCGAAAAACGAAAATGAAAGAACGAAAATGCCACATGGGAGAAGACTCAATTGAAATTGCCTCCAGACTCTATGAAGGAAAGAAAATGCTTAAATCCGATTATACTCTCGTATTCAATGCACTGTACATTGCTACTGTTACTGCATGTATCTACCAACTATCACGACCAAGATAATCATTAATCATCATTATCATCATCGTTAATCATATATCGAGGTAATAAGCTTATTATTCTCTATAGTTATATTAACATCTAAAACTTGTGCAAAAGTAATAAGTGTTTATTTTATTGAGAGTTAAGCAATTGGGGTAAATGTTATGAAACGCAAATTGAGGATTATCGCGATCATTAGTAATATCATCTGTATTCCTGTAAGCATAATTAAAATTATCTATTTTATTATATTCATTGCATTTAAGGGGGGGTCGCTTTTTTGGGCGATTTTTCGACCTTCTCCGATTTTGCTCATTTTACATATTTTGTACTCCCAATGGGTCTGCGAAACAAGACAAGTGCGTTTTGCGCAATATTGCTTCTATCGTTCTGTAGAGTCCTTCAAAGGTGAATCCGACATGTGTTAAACATAGGAAAATGAAAAAGTTACGCTAAAAAAGTTTGTGTCCAAAAAATTTTTCGCTGTGTGAGAGACTCAGCTCTGAAATTTTTTCACACTTGTTAAGGACATAATGTAGAGTGCAGCGAGTGACTTTGGTGCAATTCTGTTGAGAATTGGAATTTTGGCCAATAGCCAAACTCGGAATTTTCACAAATTCTGACTTTAAAACTTTGCCAAAATTTTAATTCTCAGCAGAATTGCACCAAAGTTACTCGCTGCACTCTACATTATGTCCTTAACAAGTGTGAAAAAATTTCAGAGCTGAGTCTCACACACAGCAAAAAATCTTTTGGACACAAACTTTTTAGCGTAACTTTTTCATTTTCCTATGTTTAACACATGTCGGATTCACCTTTGAAGGACTCTACAGAACGATAGAAGCAATATTGCGCAAAACGCACTTGTAATGTTTCGCAGACCCATTGGGAGTACAAAATATGTAAAAATGAGTAAAATCGGAGAAGGTTGAAAAATCGCCCAAAAAAGCGACCCCCTCCCTTAAGTAAATTCATCATATATTTATGGTCATAACTATAGTCTGGCAAACTTAAACTGGACCAAAAGAGTAAATTTTGCGGAGAGTTTATTGTTCAAGTTAGGTCTGACAATGTACGAGTATAGTTTCTGTGAAAACGCAGAAATCAAAGATTTCAAAAATTTTTAAACATTGTAAAATTTAAAATTTCACAAATTTTAGAAACTGTTGGAACAAAAATTATGAACGGAAATTGGTCGAGTTTTGTGTCAAATTAAAAGGTCTCGTCCATGAGAACCCGAATATGTATCAATTAAGCGGATTTGGGGCGGCAAGTGGTTCCAGCGGGCACATATCCCAAAAACGGTGCTCTCATCGCTACAAACTTGGGCTCATTTAAAAGCTCTCATCACGCTGAGTAAAAAGTTATAATTGGGTCATCCCTCAAAAATGCTGTCTGCTAAAGTTATTCCTCTTTAAACCCCAAAATTGGGTAGTTTGGTCACTTTTGGATTGTTTAAACCAAGCTAGCGAAAGCTGTGAGCTGAATCAAGTCAAACCACTGTGCTGTATTTTGCATCTAAACACTATACACAAGTATGCAAAATTTCTGCTTTCGATCTTTACGCATGCATAAGATAAGATAAGATAAGATAAGATAAGATAAGATAAGCTAATTTAAAGAAACCTCAAAGGCACTTTTGAAGTTAGTTTAACTTAGCTTATCTTATTCAAGCCTATAAAGATCCATAGCTGCAATTTATCATGACGAGACGCAAACTTGTGTAGACTGGCTTGGCTTGATTCAGCTCACAGCCTTCTCTAGAGAGGATTAAGCCCTCCAAGTGTCCAAATTACCCATTTCTGGGTCTTAAAGATGGCTAGCATTTTTGAGCGATGACCTAAAGTCTGACAAAAATGTAGGGAGCGATATTGTTTTGTTTATACTGATTTTTCGGCACGTGTTTCGCAATTCTTGAAGAAATTAGCTGATATATGGGATGCGTTATGTTTGGCACATGGGCTAATTTTCCACCTAACGGCTAATTCCTGGCATCTACTGATGTTTCAACACCTAAAAAGCCTATCTCTTTTGATGCATTTCAATTTTTTGATACAATTCAATTGTACAATTTTTGTTTTTTGATACAATTTTGATCGATTCAGTTTACATTGCTGCAGCAAAAATGTACCGCCAAATCAGCATAAACAAGACAATTTCGCTCCTACATCTTTTGGTCAGACTTTCAGACTCAAACTAGAAACGCAAATAAGTGTTCTGCAGTAGATTACAATCAACCATTTAACCAGATTTTAAGGAGAGGTTTTAGTAATTATTCTTAGAAAGAATATTATTGGAATTTTATTATTCTTAAGAAAAAATACACGAGGTGAATTATTTTATAAACATCTTATCATTCTTTGAAGTCATGTAAATTTACTTATAAATTAACCATTGTATCAGAGTGTGATATGCATAAGTATTCATTACTATTCTGCATAAAAGAAGGAACTCCTGATTGGAATTGTTTTTGATTCAATTTGTTTGTCCGAATTATAGACCCCTTTTCAGTGCTTCTCATCTGATTCAACATCACCAGTGAAAACGCGAAACACAGAAGATCCAATTCTAACCTTAAATTCTCTTAAAAATTCCTGTTTCGGAGGAATTTGACCCCACCGCTTTTCGTTTAACGTATGGGAGCCTTGTCGGTTGATTAGTGAGTACAACGCTCCTAGTGAGAGCTGAAACGATAGCGTGAATGATCACATGCTCACATGAATGATCTATACATTAACACTAGATCTGGTCCTGGGGTTTTGCTATAATAATATTTTACATAATAATATCAACGACTGAATAATAATAAATATTAATATCTTATTTCTTTCTCGGAAAAATTGGACTTCAATTTTTTAAATTTTGTAGTGTTAAAAACCTACTTTACTAACTGTAATCCGCCCCAGATTACTCTATTTGTGTTTCGCGAATGATCAATGTATCAATCTCAAACAGCAACCATTCAGCTTATATATAAGTTAGCATAGATGCATAATTAATCAGTTGTTGTGTAACCGTCGTTGTGTCCAGTCGGCCTGTTGAGCCATTCTTTATATTATTGCCGTATTTCTTATTTGCCATTAAAGAGTCCGTAAGTTCTTATTAAATAAGATGGTATTTCTTTCTTTTAATTAGGGCATCTTTAGATAGGGATTCTCCTCTTTTTTTGCGAGTTGCACCCTAGGTAGGCCTAGCCTGAGAACCTGCATTGTTTCGCCATCTAAGTACCGGTTTGGTACCGGACAGTAAACCGGTAGTTAACATTTGGCGACCGAGACAGGACCACTGTCCGGTTTGCTAAATTGAAAAAGTTTGTAATTTCGTGAGTTTTCGAAAAACGATTTTTGAACATAATTTTGCGATTTATTGAAAAAGGTTTGTATTTTTAGAATCGCAAAAATTATCTTTTAAAGAATCTTTTAAAACGCTTTTTGTTTAAGTTTAGAAGTTTCTAAGACTTTAGAATTCTCCTATTGTGTAGGGTGCAACATTGAAAAATGAAAACTTTAGGAACTTGGGAATGTCCGTTGGGACAGGACCACTGTCCGGTTTGCTAAATTGAAAAAGTTTGTAATTTCGTGAGTTTTCGAAAAACGATTTTTGAACATAATTTTGCGATTTATTGAAAAAGGTTTGTATTTTTAGAATCGCAAAAATTATCTTTTAAAGAATCTTTTAAAACGCTTTTTGTTTAGGTTTAGAAGTTTCTAAGACTTTAGAATTCTCCTATTGTGTAGGGTGCAACATTGAAAAATGAAAACTTTAGGAACTTGGGAATGTCCGTTGGGGACTTGTCTTACCCACACCCCCACCCCCCCACCCCGAAGTTCTGAGTTGGGGGACGGCTTGGAACCTGATACTGCGTTATTGGGGCAGCCCAATAACCTATTTTGCAGTAAATTTTAGGTAGATTTAAGGTAGGATCCCAACCCCCCCACCCCCACCCCCAAGATGGGAGAAAAATTTTTGAAAATTTTTGTAGTTAGGAAAATTTTTCGTGGGTTTTCTCCACAACCTTTGTGCCGAACTTTCTCGATACTGAGAAACATTGACACAGAGGAAAGCAACAGAAGGTGATCTTGGAGCATTATTTGCAAATTTTTGCAAAAATTGCCAAATTTTGGTAAATTTTTGTACCCCCCAAGGGCAAATTTCGTCAAATTTTTGCAATTTTTTTCCTAAATAAAATTAGGACCAGTAATTGCTAAAGTTTTGCAAATTTAGGCAATTTTTAGGCAAAAATTTTGATCCCCCCAAACCCCCGCAAGATGAAATTTCGTCGAATTTTGGCACATTTTTGGCTGAATAATTTTTCAGGGAACTCCCCAAGCTTGGTATACTTTTTGGGGACCCATAATTGCCAAAATTTCGAAGTTTCGGAAATTTAAGGATAAAATTTCGAAACCCCCAATCGACCCAAAAATCGATTTTTGAACGATTTTTAGGCCAAATTGCTTCAAATAACGACCGTCCTAGACGCAGAACGTCGTTCTAGGAGGATTTCCTACTGATGTTCGCGTCAGAAACGTGATTTTGACTTAATTTTGTACCCCCACCCTCCTAATTACCAATTTCGGGACATATTTTGTTGAAAATTTCTCAATTGTCAACGCAAATGTCCTTCATAACAATATTCCCAACCCCCTACCTGTGATTTAATCAGGAACGTTTATTTTAGCATTTGAAGCAATTTTGCCGACGATTTTGCAATTGTTTGTATACGTATATAAGGCCAATTGAGGGAAAATTGTATTATTTTCGACGAATGTTTGAGTTTTTTGTAGTTTTGGGTAGATTGTAAGCGAAATTCTGTATTGCGAGCGCGTAAGCACTACTTTACGAGTAGAAGCATATTGTGTTAGTCTTGTTTTTGTGAAAAAAATGCATTTTTAGACAGATTTTTGACGAAATTTTAACATTTGGAAACATACGTACTTTAGAAAACTGTTAGGTTTGATCAATTTAAAGCAAATAGAAGGTCGCACATGCGCTATATATGCTGCCTTCGTGGAATTATGCCAATTTTGGGAAAGAAACTTGCCTCCTCCGCAGTTGTTTCGTCGAAAATTTTCACTTCTTTTCTGTGTTTGAACAAATTTCGCTATTTTTGTGCGCTATTGCGATTTTTTTCTTCTGAAGCGTAGTATTTTTGTCAGCTTTGCGTATACGTTCAATTTTGTTTGAATCCATTTCGTAGCGCAACGCGTACTATACGTACATAACTGTGAACAGTTTCGGGTTTTTTTGTAGGCGCGCCCTCCTTACCCCCTTACCCATGTGTCTTTTTTGCTGGTGTTTTTCTCAATAATATGCCACTGAAATTTGGCAATGCGCAGATCTAGAATCATTTTTCGGCAAAAAAGTTTCACATGAGTCGGTTTCGTCGGTGTTTTTTTCTGTCACAAAGTTGGCCATTTAATGGCTACGTGTCCCATACGAATGTATGATTTTCGATCCCGATTTTCTTTTCAAGCCCATCCGTGCAATATTTCGAGAAGTTCACACTATGCTAATTTTGCGTTTTCACCGAGAACTACGAATTTTTCGTCCAATTTTTCTATTTCTCTGACATACGTACGTAGTTCCAGAAATGGTTTTTCTCCCCCAAGTTTGCTTAGTATATACGTATCCCCACCACACTTTAACAAGGGGGGTATAGGGGGGGTATGGGACCCCTCAAAAATTGGAGGTTCGGTACAAGGGCTAGCAAACTCAGAGCCAAGGGACAAGGGACAGTGTCAGGAAAGGCAGGTCAGACTGAAAATTAATGAAAATTTTAGCCAAAAATAGCTAAAATTTTTTAAATTTTCGAAAAATTTCCAAAAAATCGCTAAAAACTGCTTATTTTGCTCTACAATGGCTGTAAAATCGCTAATTTAGCGCTAAATTCGCGCAAAATTTGCAAAAATTGCACTTTTTCTAATAAAATTTCTGCTGGGACCCTCCTCGCAAATTTGAGATACGGTACAAGGGCAGGTCAAATTTGGGCTAAAACAGGTACAGGACCCCTCAGGAATTGGTACCCTTGTTAATGTATGATCCCCACCCATCAGATGTTTTTCGTTTGGTTTTTCTGTTTTCCAAACACGAATTCATTCCATTTGAGAAGAATAAATTACGGAATTCGCTATAGTGACAATTTCGCCCCCCTTGCAGATCCCCAATTTCGAACTTTTTCTGGTCGAAATTCAAGTTCTATGTGCAGAAACGAATTCAATGTTATTCCTATTTGTGGCCCAGGAAACTACACCAAAAACAACCATTCTTTTCGTCCTAACCGTCAAACTTCTTTTTCTAGGTCGAAAAATGGTCATTTGAACCTTTGATGTGTGTCCAGAGTTTTCGGGCGAAAAATCGTTTACGAAGTGGCAGAACCAAACGAATAGCGCAATGAGGAGTAGCCCTAGGAACTACTACTATAACCGATATTCGTTTCCTGCATTCATTTCGTCAAGAATTTCTAGAGGCCAAAACATTTTTCAACATGGCCACAGTGTTATTTGGCCCAAATCTCAAAATATTTCTGGTCGATTTGCAAAATTTGGCTCTCGTTTTTCGCCTTTTATGTGTCTCTTTCCCCCCCTCCGCTGTGTCTTTACTATTTATGTGCCTCGCTACTCGCTTTTTACGTGTCTCACTATTTGTGTCGCCCCTTTTTTGTTTTTTGCTGTTTTTAGTTTGCATTCTGTATGTTCGCTATGTTATGCATCTGGTTATTGTTGTCATTTTGTCTACAAAACTATTCCAAAACGTTAGGTCTTCTCTTGGTTCTACTACTTTTCAATTAACTGATTATTTGAAGTTGATACTTGAAGGGTCTTCGTAGTGTAGTGGCTAAGTTTGTCGCCTACCTCAAGCCAGGTGCGTTGTTCAATTCCTGGTTGCAACGTCTAAACAACCTTTTCCTCGTTGTCTCCCTTTTGAGTTTGTTTGAGCTTTTGAGCTTTGTTTTGTGTTTGGTTTGTTTTGCTCGTTCTTTTCTGTATGTAAATATAATAAGACTCTCGCATTGCATGCGATTGGTCCTGGGTTCAACTCCCAGCAGAACCATTATTTTAATTTTTAACAGCTCCACTTTACTCACATATTTTCTGCACAGAATTCCCTACTATACATAATGCTTAATCGTTCGGTCAACTCCCTCAGCAGATGAGTAAGGTGAAAACCATGCTCTCAACTTCACACCGAGTCTGAAATGCAAGTGCAAATCACGTAATCCTTAACTGCTTCCGTCAGTTCCTTCACCTGATGAGTAAAGTGTAAGCCAATTCCTTTGAATGTGTTATAGCATTACTTATGGGCATATCTGTTCCCTTGTATTGCTAGTGTAGTTTCTACTCCAGCAGACATGATTACTCGTTCCTTAAAATGAACCCATAAATTTTTGAGGAACGTTGACGATAACCGTGAAAACCGACCATCATTTCTGTGTAGTAAAATCTACAAGCAGAGGAGTCTCTAATAGTGTAGTGTAAAGCGTTCTGGGGAAGGGTTGCTAGTCAATACTTATGAATTAGTATACGGTCCCTCCAGGACTCGGAACATAATAATTCTTGATTTCTGATTTAAACTGTCACGCTTGAAGTGAAACATTTGACTCTAAATATCAGTTAGGAAAAGAAAACTGCACAGGCAGGGATTGAACCTACAGTAATCGGGATGAAAGTCCGATGCGCAATCATTTACGCTACTGTGCCTTGCAATGAAAGCATTGAGCAAAAGCTTTAATATAACTAAATCATGTTTTGCACTTGTTCCGATAACACACTCGCTCCTGCCGCTTGCTTGTAGCAGAGAAAACTAGAATCATTGCTGGTTATGCTCTCACTACCAACTGAATTTTGCCGCTCAATCGAAAAGTTTTTATGGTGAGCAAACTGCGATTCGAAATAAGGCCTTGTAGCTTAAGTGTCAAATCTGGCATCTTCTAAACTAAGAGTCCTCGGTTCAATTCCCAGCAAGGCATAAGCTTTTGTTTCACAATCACGATATGAAGGGAAATTATAATGTCAGGACGATCAAACTAATTTACATATTTCACACACTTAAGTATATCCATCAACAAATTTCGAAATAACTATTTGGCTGCCATGTAGACATTCTATTATTCGCTGTATGTTTATGCTTAGGTTCTTCAGCTGCTTTGCCTTCCATTGATTGAATTGTTAATGTCTAGAGAGGTAACTATTTTAATTGTTTTTATGGTTTCTTGATTATTCGATACTATTTGTCATTATTTTCTTTGTAGTATAGTATACCATTTACAATTTGTCATTATTTTCTAAGTAGTTTAGTATACCATGTCAGACTTTAATACGAAAGTGTCATACAGTAACTACCAAACTATATTACTGTTACAGAGCCATGTCCGCAGCCAACGGCCGCCGAAAGTGCCACGATTGCAATTGAGCAAACATTTTCGCCATTACCGTTGACTGGGGATAGTAATAATTTTGAAAAATTTGCAGGAATTTCACAGTTAATCCTCCTCCAGAATAGGATTAAATTTTTGCTTCTTGAGCACCTGATTAGCATCTGCTTAGCAGTTGATGAACTTAATCAGGTTTGGAGCAAAGGAGTTTGGGATTATGCACTTGCTAAGCAATTGCTTAGTACGCAATTCGCTAATCATTTGCTAATCACATTTGGTGCAAACCAGTGTGAGTGTTGCCACTGGTTCATTCGACAATGGTGAAATCCTTAACCCTCTACTGTCCTCTATCGATGTATGTACACAGTCTGGTAACATTCTTTGCTTTGTTTCACTGCTGCCCAGTTGGGTACGCTGGCTGTGCGGTGTTTGCACTGGGCCTCCCCCACCTCTCCTCCTGGCAGGTGGTGACCAAGTGGACGAAGTGGTGACCAGTGGTCAGTGTGGCGCCAGGAGGGCTAAGGAGGTGCTTCTGGTGTCGCCGTTGCGCCCGGTGGACGCGGTGCAATCTCTGGTTAACTGGGTGGAGTTTGTTCTGGTATGTATGTTATGTAAGATCAGTAGGTATACACGTAATTGTGTGGAATTTTAAATTTTTTAACTGTCGTGTATTTTGAATTTGTGTGTGGAAATTCGTTTTCTATTTGAGTTTTTCTGCTTACTTTAGTTCAGGGTATTTGTTAGGGACTTTTTCTCGGGGGACTTCTGGGGAGGAAAGAAATTTTTGTGGTATTTTTCCCAAAACTGAGCCCTGAATTGGCATTTCGGCGTACTTTGCAAGTAGAAACGCCAACACTTCTCATAAATGGCTTGCTTCAGACTAGCAGTCGAAGCCTGAACATTTGCCTATTGTCAAAAATTTGCGCACCCAAAAAATTTTCATGGAGAGGGGAAAGCAAAAATCCCGGGGATGGGGTAACCCCCCGTCTGTAAAAATGCCCTATAGTTTATTATTAAATTTTGCTTTGTTTCAGATTCTGTGTGAGCGGCTGTGGTTGGAACTGTCAGCTGCACGTAGGCCATCCGTTGGAGGTGTCCTGTCTCTGCGTGGAGATGCTGGTGAGCGCACTGGCAGCTGGTCACTCGGAGGAGACGCGGCTGCTAGCAAGGTGGCCATCCTCTGGTCAGTCCATCGCCGCTGACGCCAGCTGGAGTCCAACAGGAAACCGTTTCATAGGTTTGTGGCTTTCGGTTGCAAAGACATGATGGTTTAATGAATGAGAGTAAGTATGTAAGTGAGAAGCAATGAAACAGCCAATACAAACCAGAAACCATTTTTAGTTAGTGTGATGATTTCGCTATGAAAGGTAAGAGAAGCGATTGAATTAGACAGTCGCCGCCTATAATACGTTATCCTTCATGTTATGTTATAAATTGAATTCTTGGACTGTTGTGAATCTAAAGTTCTGAATTTCATTTCTAAAATTTATTTCACAGCTCCCCCGTTGTGTCCCTCTCTTATTTCAGACCAGAGCTCTTGGCTTCAATATTACTGCAGGACAGGCGGTTTCCTACATTTCCGTCTAGAATTTAGTATTCTATTTTTCCGTTATGTTTTCATTCAAGTCGGTGAGAAATCAAACAATTTGTTATACTTTGACCTATCTTTGACTTTCGAAATTGTGGCCAAAAATTGTCACAAAATACGACAATTTCGCTATTTTTGGTCCCGGTCAGCCCGGATGCATCCCTGCTATTTAAATAATGTGAAATACCGCTGTACGTTGCCTTTCTAGCTTTGATAGTATGCTGTGTGTTGTTGAGAAGCGAGTAGAGCCCACGTCCCTCTATTCTTCTCTGTGGTCGGTGATTGTGGACTCGAGCGGGTCACGAGCCGCGACGCTCAACTGCATCCTGGGCCACTGGGATTGCCAGAAATCATTTGATGATCAGCTTTATTTGATGGGCTCAGATCTGAGACAAGTGGTATAAACAGAATTTTTCAAAATGCATACTTTTGCAATTCATTCCTTAATTAATTACTAGAGGGGAAAATGCCCTAGACGGTCATGCGGTGGCTAGAATAGGGAAAGAAGGAAGGGCGGAAAATGCCAATATATATTTTACAGTCGGCGCAGAAAATAATAGAAACTAGATTCAGCGCCGAATAGGGAAAGCTGTCGGCGCAGAATATTATAGAAACTAGATTCAGCGCCGAATAGAGAAAGCAGTCGGCACTGAAAATCATAAAAACTAGATTCGGCGCCGAATAGGGAATGCAGTCCGTTAACGTGGAACAAGCAATTCCTCTGTCCATCCTATTCGTGTGAATTGCTCTACACTAATGTACAAACGGAGAACGTAGTATACTGCGTTTGAAATGGGGCAGGCTGCAGCCATATCGTTTGGTAACTACTTTTGAAGAGTAAAAAGTTCGTTGTTGATTGTGGATCATGACATGACATTAGGTTAACACTAGGTGTCATGATATGAACGAAATGTGCCGTAGATAGCTAGCTTTATTCTTTAACACAAAGTTAAAGCCGCAACTGCTGTCTTCTGCATAAAGTACATAAGTGTACTGCATATGAGTAATAGTAGTACCAACTGAAAATACTCTGTGACGAATTTGGAGTTTTGATAATTTCGCTCTTAATAATAGTCTAAAACAAATTAGTGTCATTGATAGTTAAAGATTGTTGTGTTTGAAAAGCCAATCAGGACAAACGCGATGGGAGTAGATATGCTACAGTAGCGAGGCTCAAGTCTAAAAGCAGACAACCCATTGACAGTTTCAGGTTTAATGTTTAAGATAAAAGTGTACGAGAAAGCAGCATATCTCATAGCAGCATAGTAGCTCATATCAAAATATTGTAATTCACGCGAGTAGGTATAAAACCAAGTCTCAGTTAATCAGATTATCTTACCGAAGATAACATTGTTGGAGAAATGAACCGTTGAGCTGGACATAATATCGCAATTCACGCGAATAGGATGGACAGAGGAATTGCCTGTTCCACGCTACCTGACTGCATTCCCTATTCGGCGCTCTGAATATTGTTTGTATAATTTTCTGCGCCGACTGTCAAATATAGATTGGTATTTTTCCGCCCTTCCTTCTTTCCCTATTCTAGCCACTACATGCCCGTCTAGGGCATTTTTCCCTCTAGTTTCTTGCATTTTTCCGCTGTAGCGCTTTTCTTCGCTGGCTTAATAAACAAAATGAATAAACTGCCGTGAAACGATTTGAAAAACCAGATAATTATATGTATTGTAAGCACGTTTAGGGCATTTTTGTCATTTGTACGGAGCATTACCTGTTTATATTGGTTTGCGTGCGTACCAAAGGGGTTATCTGAAAAAATGAATAGGTGGGTGGGGTCGAACGCCTACCCGTGGGTGGTCATCCCACTGCGTGAGGATTGAAAAAATTTGAAAGAACGCAATTGCTTCCGTAAGACATGTCGATATGAACCCGTGCGCACAGGGTTTCTCTGAAGACAGAATTAAGAGGTGGCCGTAGAGTTGACAATGGACACATTTTTCAATGACCGCGACTGCCCGCGACAACGCCCGCGGCCCGCATGAAATTTGTTTGACCGCAATGACCACCGTGTTCATGGTTCACTTGAACAATTTTCAACTGGAATTTAACTGAAATAAACAAAATTCTGATTCCTGTACAACATTGGCACACGCTCAATGGAGCCCGCGACCAAGCCCGCAGCCCGCATGAAATTTGTTTGACCGCAATGACCACCGTGTTCATGGTTCACTTGAACAATTTTCAAGTGGAATTTAACTGAAATAAGCAAAATTTTGATTCCTGTACAACATTGGCACACGCTCAATGGATAAAGACTAAGGATAAAAGAGAACTATCAATTTTTGAGCAATCAAATACCGCCAAATTTTGACAGCTCGAATAAGCCCAAGGGCTGTCAAGTGTACCAATTATATAGTATTGAACTAAAAAGGCTAAATTTTGTAAATTGCTGTATTAGATTGTCTTCGCAGACTTTATGGACAGTTAAAAGTGGTTATAAAAATAGCCCTCGGCTATCCGGCATTAGATCAGGGCTAATTTTCAGGAATTAAATATATATGGCGTTTATGTTTGGAAAATTAAAAATTCTGGCGAAAATTAAAGAGTACATATTTACAGTTCTTTTACCATTTCGAGCTTGAAACTGAATTAGTGAAATTTCAGCTCTCAGCAAGATGTTTTTGAAGCCTGAATTAGACAATTTTCTTTAACCTTCGGTCATTCCTGAAATATATTATGTTATTTCTCTAAGCTCAAAGTATCAGTTGTTTAAAACAGTTAAGACACCCAACCCAAGCTCGGCTGGTTTGATTTCGTTGCAACCAGTAAGTTTTAAGCTTTTAGTTGAGTAAACTTCAGCATTTCAAAATTCATTGCACGGCTATATTGAAAAAATGAATATAAATAAAACTACTTTTATTTAAAAAACATTGCAACTGCTGTGACAATGAAGCAGTTAAAGAAAATTATTTTTATCAGGAACAGGCATTTAAATATTAAACTAAAAATTAGTATAAAAATGCTTACAAACAGGCCTTAGTAGGGAAATTAAAAGAAAATTTGCGGTCGTTGCGGTCACAGAATTGTGTCCATGCCCGCATGGGCCCGCGGGTACCCGCGGTTAACCACGCTCGCAGCCAACTCTGGGTGGCCGAACGCCCACCGGCGGGGTCGTCACGCTGTGTACGGATATGGATTACCTAAAAGAACGCAATTGCTTCCTTACATGTATATACACGTAAACGTATGTAGATGTATGTAGACACGCAACTTATACAAAGGGGATCTCGGAAAACAGAATTAAGGGGAGTCGAACGCCTACCGGGGGGGTGAGTCTCTGCGCGCGGTTGTAAAAAATTGAAAAAACGCAATTGTTTCTTAATCAGAAAAGGTTTACAAAGGGGTTGTCGGAAAACAGGAAGACGGGGGCCGAACGCCCACAGGGGGATGGTCGTCGCAATGCGTGGGTAGGGAAAACTTAAAAGAACACAATTGTTTCCGTACTTACATCGGAAAACTTTTAAACTCTTACATAGCGTTTCTCGGAAAACAGACTTAAGGGTGGGGGGTCCGTTTGACATAAAGGAAAGAGAAAGTTTTGTCCTGCAAGTCGTTCATGTTAAGGAGTTGGTCGTCTGTAGAATGTTTGTAATTCATTAATTCTTCGACAGCCTGTAGCTTACGTGAAAAAGGTCCGATTTAATGAATTATTTGGGTGCTTTTTATGTACAAATATTGTACATTTATTTAGCAGACGGCACTGTTTGTCGTAGGTATCCTCCACCCACCCCCCAGCTTGTCTGCCGGTAGTTTGTTTGATTTAACTTTTTCATTAAATCAATCTAATTTCGTAATTTAATTTTAATTTTATTTTGATTTAAGGACATGGATCTGAGCGTGCGCAGTGAGCATCTGCCGAAACTGTTGCTGGCTGCCTTTCAGCGGCTCACCGGTGGCTCCAGCGATCCTTCCAGTTCACTGTTAGTCGATGAAAAGCTGAGTCTGCTTCACCTAATCCTGAAACTGTTGGAGACTGTCACCGTGGCCATGCCCGACGAAGGAATTACGGTATGGGTCGTTCTGGAGTCTGGCCTTTTCCTAAAGGGGGAACCCCCACAGACTTGGGTCTCCTCCCCAGGATTCGGACCTCCCACCCCCGTAACTCTAAAGTGTCTGGAAAAATAGGGTTTTGTGGGTAAATTTTGAAAATTTTTCCGGATTCGCAGAATTTTAAGGCTTTTTAGCTATTTTAAGCTCAAATTTAAGTTAAAAATCCTTAGTATTTCAGCTCAGCAGCAAAAATAGCTATTTCTTAAAATATTTTTCTAAAAACCTTTCTCCATCTAGATCCCCCCAGAAAAGGTTGCCCATGAAAAAGCTAGAGAGTTGTGAATTTTTGAGACGAACAATGATGAATTGCTGAATGAAATAATTATTGCTAAATCAACTCGATAGGTAAATGGATAGTGTTTTCGTGAATGGAAGATTGTTGGGCTATGAATGGGAGAAGAAGTACATAACGTGAACGTACCTACGTTTAGTTATTTTCTTACTTGTATTTTATTACTTAAGTTTCGCTGTTTGTTGTTTTTTAGCATTCCCTCAGAGCCCAGGACAGCAATCCTTGTTCGCCCTGGCTGCAGGATGTGCGACCCACATTTGTGGGCGGTCCACATGGCCTGTGTGTGGGCGTCAGCGACAGTGACACCGAGAATACGGGCCATGCCAGTCAGCGCCAGTGCTCACCTGAGGGTGCTGTGCTGATTGAGACCTGCTGTCGTGTGCTGACGGCTCTAGATCAGTCGCCTGTATTTTTGAGAGCGGGTAGCGTCGATTTGAAACACCAGAAGGTAACACGGATTGATTTTTTGATTTTGTGAGGATTAAGGGCGCTTGCTATATAAAATATGGGAGACTTCAATAAAATGAGGTAAACGCAGGCTGGCAGCCGGTTCCACGAAGGATACAAGCATTCGTCATAGAGAGAAATAATGAAAAACGCCTACCCTGAAATCACCAAGGCAAAGCCGAAGTCCGAAACAGGAGAGAGCCGCCCTATTGGCTTCCTCCTGTTTCAAACTAAGGCTTTGCGTAGGGCAAGCGTTTTTCATTATTTCTTTATGAATTATGGAGTGCTTCAGTACACTGAGTATTGCCACTGGTTCATTCGAAAATGGTGAAACCCTTAACCCGCTACTGTCCTCTATCTATGTATGTACATAGTCTGCTAACATTCCTTGCTTTGTTTCAGTTCTGCCTAGTTGGGTGCGCTGGCTGTGCGGTGTTTGCACTGGCCCGCCTGACAGCAATCCCCTGTCTATGCTGGCCATCTGTCTTCGCACCCTTCTGCAGCTGCAGTCTCAGGCCCTGCTCGGCTAAGGAGGTGCTTCTGGTGTCGCCGTTGCTCCCGCTGGACGCGGTGCAAACTGGTTAATTGGGAGGAGTTTTTTCAGGTATGTATGTTATGTACTATCTGTAGCTATATACGTATTTGTGTGGTATTTTAAATTGTTAACTGTGGTGTATTTTGAATTAGTGTGTGAAAGTTCGTTTTCTATTTGCTTTTTTCTGCTTACTTAGTTAAGGGTATTTGTTAGGGATTTTTTCTCGGAGGGCTTCCGGGGGAGGAGAGACATTTTTGTGGTATTTTACCCAAAACTGAGCCCTGAATTGGTATTTCGGCGTATTTTGCACTTAGAAACGCCAACACTTTTCATAAATGGCTAGATTTAGACTAGCAGTCGAAGACTGAACATTTGTATATTGTCAAAAATTTGCGCACGCAAAAAATTCCGTGAAGGAGGGGAGCTTCCATTTTACCACGTACCATTTTTACCACGTTACTTTGAAAAGTGAAAAGAAAAAAACAACACGCTTCACATCTTGAGAACAAAACTGCTAACATTAACATCCACGCTCGCTACTGCATGACCAGTAGAACTGTAGCTGTACAGCCCTTTATAAGGTATAGCTCTTTCCCTGCTTCTTTTCGTTATCACACATTCATGTGCCTCACACGGTAGCACACATTTATGTGGCACACAGTACAGCCAGTAGAACGGTAGCTGTACACCCTATTATAAGGTATAGCTCTTTCCAGCTTCTTATTCATTTTCACACATTCATGTGTCTCACACGGTAGCACCTATTAAATCCGTTTGCCAACAGACGATATAACGTTTAGAGACTGTACAGCATTTTATAACGTATAGCTCTTCCTGCTTCTTAATAGTTATCTCACATTCATGTGTCTCACACAGTTGCACACATTTATGTGCCACACAGTACCGCCAGTAGAACGGTAGCTGTACAGCCCTTTATAAGGTATAGCTCTTCCCGCTTCTATATCGTTATCTCACATTCATGTGTCTCACACTGTTGCACACATTTATGTGCCACACAGTCCCGCCAGTAGAACTGTAGCTGTACAACCCTTTATAAGGTATAGTTCTTCCCGCTTCTAAATCGTTATCTCACATTCATGTGTCTCACAAAGTTGCACACATTTATGTGCCACACAGTACCGCCAGTAGAACGGTAGCTGTACAGCCCTTTATAAGGTATAGCCCTTTCCAACTTCTTATTCAAGTTCACACGTTCATGTGTCTCACACGGTATGACACAAGGTAGTCCCTCCGTTCGTTTATTCGTTTTTGTTCAGTTGATGTGACTTCTCTTTTTCTATTTTACAGAACTATTCACCGAAGCAGAAACCATCACTGAATGAAGAAGACAGTAAACTGGAGAAAGCAAAACCTACGAATTCATTATGTTTACGAACTCTTGCTTTGTTGTTACTTTTTTTCGTTCAATAAAACTATAGTTGTTGGCATTTTTCTACATATATAGATAAAGAATAATCCAGGGCTCCAAAGCAACATTCACAAACTGCTTTTCGGTTTTATTATTTTCATTAACACAACCTTATTTCAAAAACTGTCCACTTCCTCTTTTTTCATTCTTTTCATTAATGGAATATCTCTTTCCCTTATTCTTGTCCCTTCTTTATCTATCTTAGACTAATTCTTTCTTATGCTATGTCTATTATTACGATTCTGTTTACATATAAGGGGACGTCAATTCACACACTTAATCCTATAGGGGACGTCCGGCCGAGTGGCACATAAACAGGCAGCCCGGATAAGTTGTCCCACCAGGGTATACAGGAGGTGATACAAATTTAAAGTAATGCATGGTTTAGTCCGACTCAGAATGAACTCTTACACCTAGAAATCAACTTTTCCTGGTTTTGAGTTTGGCGCTTCTAACCTTTCTGGGCAAACCTGGGACATTTTAATGCTTACATTCGAAATCTAAAGGTGGTTCAGAAAAAAAATGGCAGCCAAAAAATTGGTCATTTTCAACTGTTAGACATGAAATTCAGAAACTGGAATTCAGACATGAAATGGTTAACATAGGGTCGGAGGAGGAGAGTTTGTTCCAAGATAATTTTGATGGGCTTGCATTTTAATCCAACATTTTCAAGGGGGATTGTGCCATAAGGATAAGTTAATGTTAATACAAACCTAAATTCTCAATTCTTAATTAATCTGCAACGAAATTATGAAATCTTAGAAATAATTGCAAAATTTTCGTAGATTCCCTTGAACGAAATTTTGGTCTTTTGAATTTTGGTTCCAAAAGTTATTTATTCTGGCCATTTCTTCATTTTTTACCCAAATCCCTGATAGCGGTATGGCTTGTACCTTGTGCTGGCAGGGAAGACTTGGACCCGCCCATACTAGAGACCTTCACTCAGGCCCTAAAGTACGGCCGGGCCTGGCGTTTTCAGATAAAAGTTTGTGCTTGTTTTCAGTTCTGTCAACCTTTTACTGGAAATTATATACTTTTCTAACATAATTTTGAGTAATCGATGCTGTTTTTCTCGATCTTACTTGAAATTACCTAGCTGTTTACAGTGCTACCGAACGTGTATAGTTAGCGTACTCGTATATTTATGTATCTTTGTCTCTAAATTGTACATTAGCATCTGAAATCCAATACTTATTTTTAATATTTGAAAAGTATTCGGGTTATCGTTGAATCGACGAAACTGAGCAACTAATTATTGTCAAAACCCAAATAGCAAGACTGTACTTATTCGCTCAAAGTAAAGAGGATCTGTGATAAATCGGTTAGGTTTCTGCGACGACGAATACGAGTTTGTGAAACGTAAAACACAGTATTTCTATTTCGGACAACGGCAGAAAATTTACTGAAAAAGTGCCGGGCCTCACTTTCAAGCCTACGGGCCGGGCCCGGTAGGGCCGAGGTCCAAAACTTTTGAGACAAAGTACAAATTTTTGCTGGCCGGGCCGGGTCGGTCTGAAAATCCTGGCCCGTGAAGGTTTCTACCCCATACCCCCTGTTAACCTATGGCAATAAGGTCTATACTAAGCAACAAGTAGGGCTAATTTTGGTACACTTCAGAATGAATTTATCAATTTTGACGCCCCAGGGTTAACCAAACCCTGAAAGTTTGGGGTTAACACCAAGATACAGTCTATCCCGGGTTATGCTTAACCCCGTTTTGATAGGACCGGCCCCGGGTGATGATTATCACATTGTGATGTCTAATATGCAGCAAACAAAACAATCACTTTGCAGCATCACTGAATCAGGTTTCATTACTTATTTCTTATAAGTGTGAGAACGTGTTTGATAAGTGTGTGTTTAACTTCCCTGGTGTTTTCTTTGTATCTATTGTTCTAAACAATGTCTGTAGGCTGGATTCCAGCGATAACATTGTGTGCATTAGACACTCGACCGCTGTGACAATGTTTGTAAACAAGCAAATTGTGCTGCTTTAGGCGGAGCTTACAGTTGGTCTACTACATAGTTTGTAAGACACTAACTTTTACTATGCAATTTCATAACCCTTCGAAGATGTGTGATATAGAATTGTAGCAGAACATGGTCATTGAACAAATTGAACAAAGCAGTCCAACTGTAGCATTCTATACAGGCCAGAAATCAAACACTCCATAAACCTTATCGAACTGTATATTTTGGATGAATTCAACAATTTCCGGATCACTTCTGATCCAAAGCATTTCTGTAGTGACAGATTCCAGTCCTAGAGTGAGGGCTAATTCTGAAATCAGACGGCACCCTGCAAATCCGTATAAACAGACCTCCTCCACGCCCAGGATGTCACGACTCAGCTTGAGTAAGCCGATATAAAGTTGTCTAGCAATTGTCGCTGTTTCTGCATAAAGGGGGCTAAAGTGCACAACAAGATTGGTTTCTTTTGCAACGCCATATCCACAGACTCCACCTTTTATATCATAAGCAACAAGTCCAACCGTCTTAATGCCATATTTGGTCGGTACGCACCATTCGCGGATGTACGAATCTCGCTTGATACCTAAACATATGTAGTGCTACGGGTAAGATTAAAAGACTGAAGTTTGTATTAATTTAGGCTCCGAAAGCTTGCACTGGTAAGCACTGGTTTAAACTGAAAGTTGAAAAGGCTGAGAGAGTACCGGAGTCGGTGGCACCTTTCAACCCTAGAGTTTAAAACACTAAGCACTAAACAGCGAACAGACGAGACGACTCGGTCGACTCTTAGATCCTTCGGACTAAGTAGCCTGGTTTTGGTCTACCCAATCCGGGATTTGTCCGCGTTAGGTCGTGAGTTCGATTCCTCTAGGCTCCGGTTCCGTTCAAGGCCAATACACGTCTAGTGAACAACCGTCGTGTTCTACAGATGCCCACAGGTCAGTACCTTCTGGAATCAGACAGTCAGACAATCAGATCATCAGACCTCCTGCTCAGTACAACTATCACACTTCTAGGGGAAATATTTAGGCACAAAGTTCTCAGTGCCTGGAATAGCCTCGTAAGCTCCCTGAACAATCTGGTCTACGTTCCAAGGGCGTAGACAACCACAAACTACAATAGGATGAATCGAACTAAGAGTCTCTTCGTTCAAGTACTGAGCCTCTAGCTCAAAACTAACAGTCAACTCTGTACCGCAACTTTCACACTCTAGCTGACAATTAGATAAGACCGGTACAAACTCTGCCAGCGTGATATACGCCAAGTCCTGACTAAATCCTAAGTTCCTAGCAAACGGGACTACAGAACCTATAAATTTTAGGATTTAATGTACAACAGTTAAGTGCAGACGAAAAAAGGATCAGATGATACAGACTGTAGATAAGAAGAGCAAATAGGTACAACACAATATTGGTTAGGTGAACAGTTCAATACAAAACAACTCTGACAATACACAGTGATACAGTACCGGAAAACAGCTAAACACAGATGATCTATGATTCCACAAATTCAACGATAACGAACAGTCAGGCAAAATCAAACACCTAACCACAAATTCCTAAGACTCGTACCTAGATGATTAACCTAATTTATATGGTTAGACCTAATTGAAGTCTTAGACCTAACCAGCAGTCTGATATTCACAACTTATCTCACGAACTTTGTTTAGTAAGTTTATCCTAAAGAACTTTATGTTAGAACCTGAAACCTACAAAATTTCGAATGAATTAGTTATATATCGCTCGTCTGGTACAGTTTCTGAACACTGGATCACTATATTCTGTTTCCTAACTAGAAGGTATCGAGGGGGTCCGCCTATATGCTTGAAGTGTCCTATGTGCTTTTATTTTAAAGAAACGATCAATATTGCGCGGATTTCTACCCTTTCAAGGGCACTAGATATTAGGTCCAACTACCCGCTCGGCAGATAACCAGAAGCTAATATCCTACTTCCTGCCTAAGGAAGCGGCCAGAGGTCAATTCGCATGTTTTTTAGAAGTTTATAAGGATTATGGATTTCCCCAAAAGTTTCAGTCAATTAGGAGCATTTCCAGCACGAACAATGACAATAGCACGAGAAACAGAAGTTGAAACAGTACATGATATTTAAAAGTTCAGAGGTTTTAGATCGGTCTTCTGGATCACGTTTATGGGTCCCCACTCCAAAACACAACCGAAAGTTTGAAGCCTTGCAACAGGCGCTCAAAGCCGGTAAGCGGCGGAAAGTTCGTTAAGGACAGCTGTTGATGATCGCTCAATCGTCTGGTCAAGGGAACAAGCCTCAACCAGGGGGGAGTAGCAGTGCACGGCAAAGATATCGACAAGGCAGCAACTGGGTGTCGGACAAATCACCCTACTAGTAGATAGATGAAGATCCAAAGGGTGTCGGACAAATCACCCTGACTGCAGCTCATGTGTGCACTCTACCTGCCCCTGGCAGACTGTTAATCCCGTTTATAAAAAAGAGAGAAAAGTTACAAAGTTTCCAACTGAAGCACCTTCGGTTCCTGAGCAGCAGGAAGAGAGAGATAGGGAGATCCGCGAGGGAACTCAGACCGGTGAGAGAAAGGGATAGAGGGAGAGAGAGACCAAGGATCTAGGTCCAATGGAACTGACTGGGGACAACTGAGCAGCAGTGGGAGAAGGGTCGGCACGCAGATCCAATGGAAAGGCAACAGGGATCAGCAGGACACGCAGAAAATCACTGGCAGGCAGGCCGGACAGAGAGACTAGGATCCAGGAAGGCAAGGCAGGGCTTGAGCGCAACCTAAATCAAATGCGTTAAAACCGTTAGGATATTTCAGAGAAAGATCCTAACACGATATTTTCTGGGTCCAGGAAATTATCCCTAAGAAGCTAGATATCAAGTTAGAGAAGCGCGTGAAATTTTGCAAAAGTTTGAGAGTGCGTTCTGTGGTTAAAAATTGAGAAAATTTTAGTTAAAAGTGAAATTTGTGGACTTTTGGGAGAGTTCCCAAAACTCCAAGCTTCTTAGTGGATTTCTTTTCGGAAATCCACGCGACCCAGGTAATATCTAAGCAGATATTACAAATCAGAATCATTTACAGACAATAGTAATTCAACTTAAATTAACGGGTGATTCTCAAGGGGATATTTTAGAAGAGGACCTCTGGGTCCTTTAAGAATCTCAGAAGCGATTCCCAGAAAAGGAGGGAAATCGCCTTTAAAAAACTGGGCAAATGAAACAAAAAAAGGGGGAAAACCTAAGGTGGGATGTAAACCTAAACCCCCCTTAAGCTACAAATCCCCAAAAAATTGACGAGGGGCTAGTGTTAATACACTAGCCCCGTTCCGGTGTGGGGGAAAATTTGGGCATAGTAACGCCCTAATATAAAGTAAAACTGGGGGGAGTAAAGGGAAAGGCCAAAAGGCGGCCGCTCGAGACGAAAGACAAGGTAAGACTGAGGTGCAAAACAAGTCTACCTGTCAATCATTACAATTTCGGCAATCATCAATCTGATTGGCCGAAATCGTTCTCCGCACAAAAATGCGCGCACTAAATGATTCTGATTGGGTCGAATTTGGTGTAATCACAAAACAACTTTAGGTGGGATCTCAAGAGTTTACACAGGCGGGGAAAGGGCAATTAAACTAATTTATTAATTCATTTCCCCTATTGCTACAAATTAAGGAAAGATTTGGAAAAATAACATCAAAACAGACGCACTCAGGCGAGAAATTGACACTACGTCAATTTCTCGCTTAAAGAGAAAAACATGACACAACACACTACTAAAACATGAACCAGAGGGTCCCCTTAATTGAGACTTAGTGACTGCTGATTAGGTAGGTAAAATTAATTAACTAACTTAATAAGTACGAGCCTTGTACAGAACACAATATGCAATACAAAATACAAGCAACTAGGTAGCTAAGACATGAATTAAAAAATAAAAACTTTTCTTCAAAATTCCATCAGTTTCCCTCTTTTCTTTTGCCTTTGAGCCTCAGCCGAGCTGGACTCAAAGAGCGGAGAATTTGTACAGTTATAAAAGTATCACATCTGTTACTCGAAAGTGGCAATAAGGAAAGACATAAAAGTCTTCCCTTAAATTATAAAACAGGGAAACTTACGGGAAAAGAAAAACTTCAAAAGAATTACCACTAGCTAAGCAAAAACTAGTTAAGTTTAGTGAAAGGGCAAGCCGACCCTCCCATCTTCCTTTAAAACCAATAAAAACCAACTTAATTCAACTTTAAACTAATTAACTTAACTTTCATTAATGAATTAGCTAGAATATGGATTAACTTAATTAAACATAAACTTTAATTCAGCTTATTACATTAATGAAGTTTAAACTATTAATGATCACAATACTTGAGGGACGAGCCGAGCTCTCCCGGTTAGGTCAGAAAATCGAGTATAACGCAAAATCGAACCACAGAAGAAACAATTATTTTGGGCTTATTTTAAAGAGGAAGACCTGCTGAGTTTGTTGATGAAAGTTTTAACCTAATTATTGATGTTAATTAACATGAAACTTTTAATTAAATGCACTATGGCCAACCAAATCTGGAGGCCAACTTAAACTTCAGTATGTGGCTTGTAAATCAGTTTATAGAAGAAAAGAACCAGAGAAAAGGTAAATACTTTTGGGTATTCTGAAAGAGCAAAGCTTGCTGGTTTTAATGATGTTAAATTTATACTAATTAATACTGTTAATTAACGAGTAATTAAGCGAAAACCATTGATATGGTCGAAACTTGAAAGTAACTTTGTAATCTCCATATGAAGTTTGAAAATGGCTTGTAAAATTAAAACGAACCACAGAATAGGGTTGTTATTCTTTCATAAATCGTAAGAGCAGGTCTTAATCTATTCAGATATGATAACCTTTGATTGCATGTCGACGTACAGTGAGCGAACACTAGCCTTTTTCCTGACCATGTTGGGTTGTTTTGGCCATAATAGCAGAATCCCTTTAATTAACTTAAATTAATGAGTGGACCGTGCTCTGCACTAATCATTGACAGTCGTTCTACACCTGCCTATCCGCCTGGGGAGCGGCACCCAACGGGCCTCTACCTGGCCGTCCCGCAACAGAATAATTACTAAAAGTTAGCTGCCAGCTCGAAACAACCCAACTTGAACTTGAAACTTCATTCCAATTAATTTTCCGAATTAATTCATGTCTTAACTATGGCAACAATTAAGAATACAAATACAATGGCAATCAGACACATTCATTCCATAGATTCCGTTCCGTTTTCCAGCAGAATCCAAGATCGAAACTTCATAAGAGACCAAAACTGTTCAACACATATTTAGCCTTTTTAGCTTATTTTGAAGCCGCTTATTACTAGGATAGATTGTTTAAAGACGTCGTTTTTTGGTCATGTCGTGTCCTAAAGTGCGTTCATTGGTTGGCACGCCGGCCAATTTGGATTGAAATACAAATATGATGTTTTATTGAACAAATCCACATGACAAAATATTCATTTTTATTACACATATTTTGTTCAAAACAATGGGTACAGGCAGAGCACAACGCCGAAATCACGAGTAGACGCATCGACAACTACCACTGGAACTATTGAAATTCAAACAGGAGTATATCTAATTTATAGATCCAAGTAGAAAGTTTTGCAATCTCCAGAACTGTGGGCATCTAGATATTGTCTTTATTAAAGCAACCCAATTCTTCTGTTAATATAGGGACATTTCGGGTACTGTCTCAGGTGACCCTGCCACCTTTTGCCACCCTTTCCAGATAGTATAAGCAATATAGGATTTTAGTATCCTTCTTCTTGAAGAGCGTCTACAATTCAGCTATGTACGCGTATCAGCTAATAATATGTATCATAGTCACCATACTACTTCCTTGCAAATTTCTCAGGACTTTGAAATTTTTGAAAAGTACCCACCGATGTTTTGTTAATAAATATACCTTAATTAATTTGTATCTAACCTAATAACGATATCTGTAAGCTTAGCTGATCTCAGTTGCTCGTTTCGCTTTAAGGTGGTGATTTCCTTTTGTGTAAATTTGACCCTGTAGGCTGCAATTCTTTAAGAAAGTAGATGAAACTTTCCGCATAAGCTATTTTGGTGCTCTTTAACATTCTTGGACCAGTCACACATTTTTAGGTGAAAACATGAGAAATTTTCGGTTTTTGGCATTATACTCTCAGTAGGTAGTCGATACATCAGATTGGTTGTTATGGATGGAAAGAGGGTAGAAAAACGAACATTTTAGCTTTTACAACCTTTGAGTTATCTCTAGTGGTCTGTACTTCTATCATAGTTTCTAGCATTATAGAGAAATAATGAAAAACGCCTGCCTGCAGTCACTAAGGCCGAAGCCTTAGTCCGAACAGGAGAGAGCCAATGGGCGCTGTGAGCGCTCTTACCTAGAGAGAACTAGTCTCTGGAGCTCCTGCCTGGTTGTCCGAAGAAGGACAGCCAGCTCGGCTCTATCTGTGCGGCAACATAGCCAGAGAAGGTTTTATCAAAACCTCTCTGACTGAGCTATGCACAGAAAGAGGACTGCAGTGGCCCGCGGATCTTCTTAGAGATACAAACAGCATTTACATCAAGAAAATGAGGTAAACTCGGGCCAGCAGGCGGATCCACGAGGGATAGAAGGCATTAATCATAGAGAAATAATGAAAAACGCCTGCCTGCAGTCACTAAGGCCGAAGCCTTAGTCCGAACAGGAGAGAGCCAATGGGCGCTGTGAGCGCTCTTACCCAGAGTGTAATTATAGTGTGAATGTCCCGGTATGTTCCGGAGTAGTCTTACCATCGTTTCGGAATCCCCTAGTATGTGTATGAGTTGGGGTCCGAGTAGTGTTCCCGCAGTCCTAGGACAGAGGAATACAAAAATGTTTTAATTTTTCCGGCTTTTCCCCAATGTTTTATCTTTATTAGTAGCTAAGGTACGTATGTTAACCCCTGTTTTACTACTAATCTTGCCTGACGGCCGCGGCGAGGGCGCGCGTTTTCAAAGAGGGGGTAATCTGTGGAATATTTCATAACATTTCCCTCGATTTTAATTCAAAATTGTCAGAATGTAATGCTATCTTCATGAACAATAAATGAAAATCCTTTCTCTTGTGTACAAGCCTCAGTTTCTGTAGCTAATATTCAAAAAACATAGTTTTGACCGCCCTTTGTACAGTCAGTCTAGTTTGGTTCTCACTAGAGGTATGTTGTGCCCGTATCAATTCTCCTGACAAGTTGGTTGGGGATTGTATTTCTGGCTCTGGTTCCGGGATTACCGATTTTCCATTCAAGTTCTTTATTCTGTCTTTGTTTTCTTGTTTCTTGAAATTCACAGTTAGTTGTTTTGGAAAATATATCTCGTAAAGATTGAACTTATTTTTTTGTTTTGATGGTTTCATCTTTTGTAACATTCTGGATATAAACTCGCGGTACTAAACTAATTGCCGTCGCGTTTGCAGTTGGTTAAGAGTAAGCGGATTTTAGGCGAGTTAGACGTGCACGCACTCTCGAATCTGTAGTCTCTATTTTTATTCGTTATTTATTGCAGCTAGCATAAACTTCATGCTAGGGCGGCGAGAGCTCGATCTTAAAGTTTTTATATTTCGAAAGAGGGACTCGAGGTCCTTTTAGATATCTTTTCAGACTCTCACTTGCATTCTGTTACAAAACTCCTAGAAGGGAAGAGCCTGCTCAACCTAGAGGAAATATAGTCAGAGGGGGGAAACATGACGGAAAGAAGGTTGAAAAAGCATGGTCGCATACTCCCCAACCATAGCAGCTGCAACCGCCTAGTATAGCCCACTAGAAAGAGCAAGTCTAGAAGTATACCCTACAGTACCAGATTGGTTTCTAAGTTTGATTCTGCAAGTAAAGTACTTGACCAGAGATGACCTCCCAAAATTGGCTAAAATGCTAAGGATTTTCGAAAGTTTGCAAGTATATATCTAACCAACTATCAAACTTTGGCTACTATAAATTGGTATGCGGGCATAATTTGACTTGCTCTATCACAGGGCAATGGTGGTTTTTCCCTACGTGCACACAGTAAAAAAAGTTGACTATGTTTTCCCCCCACATTGGGTCCACTAGAGCGGGGAAAAACATGGTGGCCAAATTTTAAATTTTTGCGTATGCTTCAAGAAGGCGTAGCTAATGCTTCTATAGAAAAGAGAATGCTTTAGAACCACTAAAACCCTCAAAATATGCCAACTTTGAGCAGTTTTGAAGCTTCTAGCTCGAAAATTTGATTTGCAGCATCAACAGGCCAGGTTTCATAAGTTTCTATGGTAAAAATGAAAATTTTGAAAAAACTTAAAAAATGATGAAATATTGCAATTTTTGACACATCTAACTAGTTTCTACTGATATTCTGCATATTATGGATAGTTCCCAGCAGGTTTCATGCCCAAACAGGTAAGGTACGGCGGATTTGGCATTTTGACCAAAAATTCGGTTTTAACTTTCTTCTGCCCAATACTTCTCGGGGAAATCGGCTCAAAATGACCAATTTTACATTTTTGGCTGCCGTTTTTTACTAAGACCGCCTATAGAGATGGGACTGAAACCAATCGATAGCGAACTAATTGCTCTACATTTCATATGTAAACATTGAAGGGTCCCCGATGCACCCAGAAAAAGTAAGAAGCCGACAAAGTCGGACAAGGTACGAAGTTTTGTTAAATTTTCATTGCAAAAATCCAATAAATTTATCTGTAGCTGCAAGACTTAATTCAGAGACGGGATCAGCTATACGTTATTTTAATGCGCATAACCTCCCGCATCATCTGGTGGAACGACTTTTCTGCCGACAAACTACAGCCGGATCTGGATTTGCTTGAATGCAGAGCTCGAAAAGGACTTGAAATCATCAATATTTCCATAGTCGGCGGAATCCTATAGAAACTAGATTTTTCAAGCAGGTGTCGAAATATTCTCCCAAAGTAGTGTGGACCTGTTAAAGATAAAAGGAGAAATGCCCAGATTGGCCAACCGTCAACTGGGTCCCGTCCCAAAAATAAGATGCCAAAAATTACCACTTGTGCCAAATGGCCGTCGGCCAAATGTGCCAAATAACCAAATGTGCATAAAAGGGTTAAGTTTGCTGTGAGGTTAGAAGGGCGCCCAGGTAGTTTTGCACGCTGAAAACAGCTGAAACAATGCTTTAAACCACTCTAAATGGTTGGTTGGTAGAAATCCGTGCCATGTTTTTCCCCGCACCATGTTTCCCCCGTGATGTATAAGAGAAGTTTGAATATACGATTGGATAGGTATTTGCCCACAGGTACATAAGGGTACACTCAAACCGATCCAAATCCAAACGAAGAAAAAGTTGGAGGCTTGCTTCCCTATTCATGTTTTTCTTCCCCCTCCCCCTGACTATACTTTGGAAAATTGGCTTCTGAAGCCAGACCCATTAAACCAACCCCCCCCCAGGAGCACCCAATCCCAGCCAAGATGGGAGGAAATTTTCGAAGGGAGGTATCCTACAATGTAGAGGCTGACGCTTTTCCCAACAGATTAACTCTTGGGGTGGCTGTGATGGCCATAATTCCCCCAGAAATTCCCCAACTAGAGCCACCAACAAGTTGGTGGGAATTTACAAGAGATGAAGGTTCACTTTATGGGTTAATTTCAATAAGAGTTTTCAACAGATTCTTCTAAAGATCTATTTCTCTTAACTTTAAACCTTCCTCTATTTACCAATATAATTCTTACAATTTTAACGTCACAAGATCAAAACTAATTATGACTACTAAACTATTCACAGACCTCTTGAAGCCGAACGAGCCTATTCTTATAAAATGAATTTTGAACCGTGTTTCCGACAGATTCTTCCGCGAATGTATTTTCCAAGACTTTGACCTTTCCTCTTTTTAGCAGTATAATCCTTATTATTTAGAAGATTATTATAATTATAATCACAAGATCGAAACTTATTATGACTGCTTACACTGAAGTCGGCCTCCGCTGCTGCGAACAATGTCGGCAACATCAGGGCTGTCTCTAGTTCAGGCTAGCAGACTAAATATGGACAAAAACTTACTGAACTAATATTCCCCACATCTTACAATATCCCTCCATATATACTAATATGTTTCCAGTATGTTACAACTACAGAAGAAGAATCTATTAACGTCATAATAGATTGACTGTCTGGACTCTGGTCCATGAAACCTGGTGATTTGGGGCTAAAATTCTAATTCTTAACCCGGTATGAAAAACTATCACTAGCTGGTTTCTGTCAGAATTCTCTAGAAATGAGTTTCCTATTCATCTTTTGAATAAGCTTTTTCGACCAAGACAGATTTCTTTCAAATCTGACGAGAGACTCAACAGCTATAATGCCTGACAACCATATGGCAACAGTTATTTCACGGTCTCAAAAAGTGGCTAAAAGTTCTTCCAATTTTTTTCGTTTTCTTTACAAATCGCACTTTTCTGAATGACCTGAAACTGAAACTGAAACACCGTCTGAAACTTAAACTGAAACTGAAATTATTTGGAGTTCGTGACAGAAACTGAAACGGAAAATAAAATCGGTTACTGAAACAACGCTATCTTGGTGCATGGAATGAAACCGGTCAAAAAGAATTGCTGATAGGTTTGCGATAGTATAACTGCAACAACGCAATCTATCACTGGTTTGCACCAAATGTGGTTAGCAAATGGTTAGCGGATTTGCTGCTAACCACTTGGTTAACTATAAGTTAACCACAAACTATTTTGCACGAAATGTGGTTAACTTAACCACTTGCTAACCAAATGCTAAGCAAGTGGTTAACATGTGGTTGGCTAACCCTGCTCTTGAGTAGGGTTAACCACGAACTTGCAGTGAATTTTCAGGTTCTGGCAAGAAACTTACAGACCAAACTGTAGAATTAAGAAAGAATAAATGGAATGTACTCATGTTGAAGTATATATATAACATGTTGAAGTGATTCAATATTTTTGCGTGATTCTTGTGTAAGGTTAGTAAGAAAAGTTTAAACTATATATCTTCTATTTAGGTAGTGTTCTTGAAAAGTAGTTGTATTCGAATTATAATTTTTGGGGAGCTGATCACAAGATGTCGCTGCTTTTATATGGCCTTTATCTTTTACTAATTGCATAGTGAAGTTTTGTCTCACGAATGTTTTGTACCTACTCTACAAGTAATTATAAAGTTAGTTTTCGTATAGACAGAAGGCAGAAGATGGGAATTATAAAGATACACGACACTGAAATATGTCTAATCGTGAGTGAAGCCTTTTAAAATTTCACTGTAATTTATTGGATAAACGAGTGCAGCGGCGTAGTCTGATTGGTTCAGATAAGTCCCGCCTCAAGCTCCTGCTAACCATTTGCTAACCATATGGTTGACTAACCATTTGCTAACCACATTTGGTGCAAGGAAGTTGCTGCTAAGCAAATGGTCATGGTTAGCAAATGGTTAGTTAACCATTTGGTCAACAAATAACCAAATGGTTAGCAAATGGTTAACCATATTTGGTGCAAACGGCCGTATAACATCCCAAAGAAGTCTCACAAATTTAAGTTTTTTAAAACATCACACTCGGCTTATAGGTAACTTTTGGCGGAACCAAGAAAAATGACTCTCGACAAGACTCAGGACGTAGCACTCAGCACGGTCCAAAACAAAGTTTGATGAATTTGCAGAGATTGCAGAGATTTGCAAAGGTTTGAAGAGAATCTTCGTTTAAAATGATTTATGGTCTCCTCTGCGTAAATCACTTTTGAAAGTAGTTACATAAAGCTTGACCACACCACTAAACTGACCTCATTTCTAGCTTTAAAATGACAAAGAAATAATGAAAAACGCCTGTCTCCAGCCACTAAAGCAGAACCTTAATACGAACCAAAAGAGAGCCAATCGGCGCTGTGAGGGCTCTTACCCAGAGAGAACTAATTTTTGTAGCCTCCGGCCTGGTTGTCGAAAAAGGCTTTCTACTGTTTCGGACTAAGGCTTTGCCTTTATGACGTTAGGCAGGCATTTTTCATTATTTGCTTATGATTTATGGTTTGTAATATCCTTCGTGTGGACCCGCCTGCTAGCCCGCATTTGCCTCATTTTCTATTTAAAAGCTTTATAATGATGTATCATTTGCTATGTCAGTAATTAAATTGAACAAATTATGACGTTTTGAAAATGACTGCGGTAAACATTACCATTACCTTAACAGAGTTTTTCGTGTATCATTCAAAAGCTGTGAAAGTTCACACTTTCTTATACGTTACGTAAGCTAGCACAGCCAACATACTATGTTGTCCTATTCTGTTCAGCGAACTAACCAGGCAAAATAAGAGTATCGTATTCGATTACATCCGTGGCATTCTCAGAATCAATGCGCTCCATTCGACAAGCTGCAGATTCCAAGAAACTATCAATGGCTTCCAAATGAGGCTTGCCCCAGTAAACCAAGTATTTATGCTTGAAAACAACTGGACGGTTTAGTTTTCTGATAAATGAAGTAGTAGCAATCCCAATTTGGCCTGGTCCTGGAAAGAGGCCAAACATTCCCCTGCATCTGAAATAAATATGATCGATCATGGACTTTAACATCAATAAAACAACGCACGCTTGGGTTCGACTAAAGTAGGGGTGCCCCAAGTTTCTTGAATTGGTTTTATTTTTTGCTTGATTCAATGAAAATATCTGCGCTCTGTTACAAGGAGATAAGACATCTTGGGCATATGCATGACATTAGCTTTGCTTTGCTGGAACCCTAATGGTTAGAGAGTAATGCTTGCCAAAACTTGAAGAACCATTAAAAATTTGTCAAGCTTTGGCCGCCAACTTGAAACATTTAAGTCTAGGGCGTCCCTGAATACAAAGTTTGGTGTGAACCAGAGATGAAACCGGCTCACTATTTACTGCCCGGTGACCCGGTCGACCCCTGACCGCTGATCCCGTGATCCCGTATGTTTGAAAATGCTGTTCAAGCAAATGCTCAAGCCTGAAAAAATTAAAAAATCCTTATATTGGGGTGCTGTAGGTGATCTTTTGTCTTTCTGGACATTTTGGCGTCAAAACTAAGTTGGGTAAAATTTGTGCTTCCCTTAGTGTAACTTTTTAAACTAAATATTGTACGTATTAAGCTGGAACCAAGCTGATTTGCAGGATTTCGCACTCGCACTAACGAAGTGAACTACATAACATGTTGAATGAGTATGTAACAAAATACTCTGTCGTCATCTAATTCTAATTACAGGGATTAACGTAAGCACGTTTGTGCTTTATGATTACTGTGGCAAATTATTTTATTCAGTCGTATGCCTGAGGGATTCACTCTGCGGAGATTTTTTAGAAGTAATCTTGCTTATGACTACAATTCAGACAACATATATTACAAATATAAATCAAACTAAAACCACGAGTCCCTAAGGATAGGAAATCATAGCAGTTAGTGTTTGAGGTCGGCTTCTGCAGGCCGCCGGCCGACGACTTTCGGTCTTCGGCCAGCCGCCGGCTACCGGCAGGGATGCAATGGATGACTGAGTTATTACCATAACCTGGTATTCAGTGCTGTGGTGAGTTCTGAATCCAGTCTGTACCTCGGATATGGATCCGTTCCTTTCCAATTCGTAATACATTCGGTTTTTGATTAGATATTACACAATCTTAAGCAACACAGGACGTAAGGCTGATTGGTAGGTAGGATTCTGGGTTCTTAGCGGATTCTCCGCGGTACTGGGACTACAGTAGCACGGCGCCAAGCATCTGGGCTTCATTTGCTTCTCCAGAATAGGTTGATGGTGGTAAGTACACATTTCTGCGGGATTTGCTGAGATGGAGAATCATTTCATTTCGTATTTCGTCCGGGCCAGGAGAGTTTTTCTTCTTCAACCTACTGAGCATAGCTTTTAATGCCGGAGTTGTGAAGTCAGAGCAGCAGCCGGTGCGGTTACAGCCACAGGGCGTGCGCAGCTGGCCGTACTGCCTGCGGATGAAGGCACGTTCTTTTTTGCCTTCTTTGACTCTACTGACTGCGGCGCACATTTCGGAGAAAATTTATTACGCTTTTGCTGCGCCGGAGACCAGGGTTTTATCGACGTGTTGCCTCACCTCACCTGAGACCTGAAGTCGTCTTCCGTCCATGGCACTGATGGTATTCCAGAGCTTGGTTGGGTCTGTTGAAGGGATGAAGTTGCTGGCATATTCCTGCCACCATTGGTTTATGCACGAAGGATTGATTTGACAGCAGCTCTGTTCAGAGCAGGTTGGAAATTCTTATATTCGACGTGGATTGCTCCTTTAGGGTCAATAGGGTCGGAAGCCAGCAGTGAGTCATCCTTGTTCAAAAAGGCCCGCCAGTCAGCCTTTTTTATGTTCCAGGCTGTCTTCTGAAGTGCAGTGGGGGTTCTGATGTGGCGGCTAAGGTAAATGTCAATGATGATAGGCAGATGATCTGATCTAGGCTGAAGTGAGCAAGGGTAATGTCTGGAGTTCCACTGCTTCCAGTGCTTTAGTCACATCTGGTGGTAGAACCGTCATTGGCTACGAACAGGTCCACTGTTTGGATCCAGTCTTCCAAACTTTCTCCCATCTGGTTGGCAGGAAGATTGTTGTCCCGCAGAGGAGAGTGGCCGTTGCGGTCACACAGATCACAGAGTGGGTAGGGGTTGGGAGAAATGCCGGGTCGAAGTTTAAACTTCGATTGTCATCAGCGGCAGCTCGTACGGGTGGAATGTGAATGGTGGTCAGCTGTAGCTGCTGACGCTGGCCACGGCCGGGGTAGACAGTGACGGACTGCAGTTCGGTGACATCAGCTTTTGGATTCAGGTACTCATCTTCTAGGACGGAAATTTTGATTCCCTGACTGACTGCGACGAGCAGTCCGCTGCCACGGACGCCATCGACGCCCATGCGGCCTCTCCGCCTAGCTCTTAGCCTTGTCTCGAACCCCTGGAATTTTAATTCTACAGACTGAGGAAGGTGAGACTCTAGCAGAGGAGATCAGCCTGGAAGTCGGCAAGCAATTTCTGCAGTTCCCTTTTCTTGCTCGAAATCCCGCCTGCATTCCACTGTATCAGACGGAGGTGATTCTTCGGCTGAGGTAAATTGGCTGGAGGGAGGAGATGGGGGAGGGTTGACGTTGAAGTTTTGGTTGGCTGCAGTGCAGCTCCAAGTTTCAGTTTCATATATCAGTTTCAGAGCAGATCCAGTTAGGGC
>JASAND010012302.1:0-24239 GCA_030248195.1 Trissonchulus latispiculum
TGGCGTAACTTTTTAACGGAAAGTGGTACGGGGATGAAACTGCGGCACACATACTAAACTCGACACGTACAATTTTTTGCGCACATAATCTGCGCAGGATCTGCGCAGGAATCTGCGCAGCTTCTGCGCAGCCTTACTTTACACGGTCATTCGAACATTTTCACTCATATTATAGGGGTCGCTACCGCGACCCCTATGATATATATATATATATTTATATATATATATATATATATATATATACATCTTGGGCCCTCCATTCTCGACCTCTCTCCCCTCCTCCCCTCCCCACTCGTTCCCTCCCCACTTTTTTTGGGCTTCCCCCCCACTCACCCTAAAGTGCCCAGACAATGCCAAATTTTTAGAATTTTTGGTCAAAATTTTCAAAATGTTTCCGGCGTTGCCGGAAATTTTTTGGTAAAAAATCGTCTATTTTTGGTGCCAAAACTTAATTTTTGAGCACCTTTATGCTTAGTTATAACAGTATATGTAGAAAAGAGGCTTTTTAGCACGGCATTTTTGGCATTTTTGAAGCCCATTTTTTCCCCGCCCACTTTTGACCTCCCCCCCCTCATTAGTGGGGGGGGCTTCCCCCCACTTTCCCTCCCACCTATTTTTTCTAAAAAACCCCGGTATATATAGACCCCCCAAATTCTTGGGGGGGTTGATAAAATGGCTGTGGGGGACTACCCGACACAACCCCTCCACCGTTACACCTATGGTCTATGGTTGCGGCCTTTTGTCTTTAAAGGTCGGCAACGAAATTAAAACCCTGATTTGGAGGAGGGTATGTTTGGATGAGGACTGAACTTATGTGTTTGATTCAGGTTTTTTCAAAATCGGACCTGTGTCAATCGTGTAAATTTAAATTTCACTGTGTATTTTTGTTTGAAGCTGTGTAAAATTTAAAAGTGTCGTTTTTCAATTGTATATATATATAATATAAAATAAAATACATGTAGACGTTATTTTCTTGCTACAATGTTATTTTCGGACCATTCAGGCCAAAGTTATGCCAACTGCACTTGTGTAACATTTCGGAAGAAGCCACGCGGCGGTCTGGGGGGGCGGAGCCCCCCAGAAGTTGAGAAAATTTTGTAAATTGCAATAAAATTCATAATGGAAATGTTTAAAAAGATTAATTCATTAAATGTCAAAACTTGGATTGGACAAATTGAAATGTCTGAAAAACACTTCGCCTACTGAAACGATTTTTTATTTTTTCAACTTTTTGGAATAATTTTTTCACAAACTTGCTGGTCACGTATTAAGGTTCGATGCTTTATAGAGGTCGGGGAAAAAAACCAAGGTAGTCACTTTTTGGACTCTGCAGAACTACCCAGTGGAGCAATCCGGCTATAAATTATTTTCTTATCAAGCCCTGTCTAGACTGTCATTTTGGTATATAAATCGCCTCTCTAGGTCCTGTCGTTAATTAGTAATTAACGGTTAATTAGCCGGGGTAAAAAACCAATGGCGGGAAAAAACCAACCGATGGGAAAAAACCAACCCCAGTATTCGGTGAGGGTAACTCATATTAGCGATTTTATGCATGCGACAGGTAAAATCGGCGTCGCTGACTTCATACCTGCAGTTTGTATTTTTGCTGATATTCCGTATAATAAGTGAGAAAATCAAACATCAAAATTTGCAGCATCAACTGGTTAGGTTTCATCAAATTTGCCAGTTTCTATGTTAAAATGCAAAAATTTTTAAATCTTTCGAAATTCGACGAAATAAATTAAAATAAACGTTGTTTCAGTGTTTTAACGCGTATTTCTTTGTCCCAAAGTACTTTTTCGCTGCTTTAGCTGAGCCAAACAGCCGATCCGCCGAAATGAGGTTTTTACCGGCTAGTACAAAATTGCCAAGTCCAAATGCAATTTTGAGCTGTTCATGTGAAAGAACGCATTAAACTTGATATGTGGCCGGCTTTTGAGCAACTAACAACCATTTCTGGAGCTTGGCAGCAAAAGCAAAAATTGGGGTTTTTTTTCCCACCCCTTGGTTTTTTTTCCCATTTTTGCAAAAATTCTGCTGGCAGCTTGCCAAGTGTCACAGGAAGGCGAGACTGACATTTTTGGAAAGAGCACATGTTATTCTCATAGAAACTATCAAAAGTTATTATCTAACTGCTATGGAAAATTTTTTACAGGCCTTCAAAATAGGCAAATTTTGAATTTTTGGGGGGTCAAAAATGCCAAAATTTTCAAAAATGTCACAAAATGCTCGTGGTGCGTGATTGAGCTCAAATTTGGTATGGTAGGTGGGATAGGCCCTACCAACTTGCATGCAAAATTTGAGCCCGCTAGCTCATCCCCATCGCCCAAACGGGGGGGGTTGGTTTTTTTCCCCACCACTTGCGGGTTGGTTTTTTTTTCCCCGACCTCTATAACTGCTACTGGGGACGGCTCCATAGTACAGACACACCAATTGTATATATATG
This sequence comes from Trissonchulus latispiculum, assembly GCA_030248195.1. NCBI lineage: Eukaryota > Metazoa > Nematoda > Enoplea > Enoplida > Ironidae > Trissonchulus > Trissonchulus latispiculum. The sequence goes on from JASAND010012302.1 coordinate 2,447, forward strand.
CAATAGATACGTATCCAAAACAAAGGAGGGGGTCTGGGGGGCAGAGCCCCCCAGAAGTTGAGAAATTTTTTAAATTAACGACAGAAACGGCATTGAAAAGTTGTACGTATTCCTTTAGCTTTCGTATTGAATATTTCCTGGGTTGTATGGCAACTATTTTTAGGCTCTGACTGCTTTTATTATTATATATACAAGAGATATACAAGAAATCATATTTAATAATACTAGCTTCAGAAAATGTATAGTTAAATACTATTTACGAATATTTGCACGCAGTACGAAAATAAATTATACGCAACTGTATACGTAGAGGCATTAGGACTTAGAGAATAAAACACCCATAACCATGTTGATGCAGAAATGCACAAAACCATTCTAAACCATTGGAAACAGGCGGGGGTCTGGGCCGGCAGCCTCAGTTAAAGGCTAGAGCTTTTTAAAACTTAAAGACTTGAAAACTATTATTTTTTAAGAGCACTTTTCGTAAAAAATTTTCGAAAATTTCTCTGTGTATTTTGTTGTGTAAATTAGTTTTTCACTGTGTAAATTTATTTTTTTTGTGTAAATACACAGTATTTTACACAAAAAAAAACCCTGGTGTGGGAGAGAGGGGGTGGGGGGAGTGCGAGGGGGGGGGGGGTGTGTTTGTGTTGGGCGCAGGGGGAGGGGCGGGAGGCGGTATTGAAGAGGTGGGGTTGAAGAAGATAAAGATATAAGAGTGTTTGGGGGGGAGTGGGTTAGTGGTTTTAGTGGGGAGGAGGCAGTGTTTGTGTGTGGGTGAGGGGGTGGGAGAGGGTGGAGGGGTTTTTTGGTTTTTGGGGGTGGATTATTCAGGGTCGCGGTAGCGACCCCTATAATATGAGTGAAAATGGTCGAATGACCGTGTAAAACAAGGCTGCGCAGAAGCTGCGCAGATTCCTGCGCAGATCCTGCGCAGATTATGTGCGCAAAAAATTGTACGTGTCGAGTTTAGTATGTTCCTGAAGTTTCATCCCCGTACCACTTTCCGTTAAAAAGTTATGCCAAAAATCGCTTACGAGAGTGATGTTTTTTTTCCGGTTTCTCGCTTTTGATGTCTCATAAGGGGGTTTTGTAGCTTGAATAACTACAGATAGAAAAATTTTTGCCTATGAAACCCATATATATTCTTGTAGTACAAATCAAAAATAAGAAAATAAGCTAGTTTTTATGCCTCCCAGGGCCGGAAAAAATTTTTGGCTGGGGGCCAAAGTCGGCCAAAACGCTAAAATGGCCAAAAAGTATGCTTCAAAGGCGCCTTAATAAGTCAGATTGGGCTATATATGGGGCAATACTGACTATATGGTTAAACAGTACACATATCGGGGTCGTTCAAATGCTATATGATTTTCCGACTTCGTGCGTAATTTTTCGGTACTGGCCGGCCAAAGTTGGTGAATTTTGGGTCGAACTTTGAACTTAATTTTTTCGCTTATTTTGCTACATGGGTTGCTCAAATTTTGCATACAAAGGTTTTTTGGGACGGAGAATCGATTCCCGCTATCAGTTTTGCTGCCCAAGTAACCCAAGTTGCTGGGCTGGTTCCACTTGACCGTCTGAGGGGTCACCGCTTTCCGGAGGTCCATAGTAGGCTTTACTTTGCCTCTCCAAACTTTGTCTATAGGGGTTTTCTGGTGCGCCCAGCTCATTCCCGGTGTCCGTTTTGCCGTCTGACCCACCCATCTTGCTGTGCTGGTTCCACTTTGCCGTCTGGAGGGTCAGTTGGGTGGGGGGTCAAGTGGTCGAAAATAAAATTTTTCAAAAGTGGTCAAATTTGGTATCAAATGAAAGCGCTAAGCGAGCTGAGCAACTTTTGTCATAGAACTGCATGCTCAAAGTGGCTGCAGAGTGCTGTGGTGGGGTGGGGTGGGGACTTAGGCGATTTTCGGTCAAAAATGAAATTTTTCAAAAGTGGTCAAATTTGGTACCAAATGAAAGCCCTAAGCGAGCTGAGCAACTTTTGTCATAGAACTGCATGCTCAAAGTGGCTGTAGAGTGCTGTGCTGGGGTGGGGTGGGGACTTAGGCGATTTTGGCTCAAAAATAAAATTTTTCAAAAGTGGTAAAATTTGGTGTATATATCAAATGAAAGCCCTCAGCGAGCTGAACAACTTTTGTCATAGAACTGCATGCTCAAAGTGGCTATAGAGTGCTGGGGTGGGGTGGGGACTTAGGCGATTTTGGGTCAAAAATTAAAATTTTCCAAAAGTGGTCAAATTTGGAACCAAATGAAAGCCCTAAGCGAGCTGAGCAACTTTTGTCATAGAACTGCATGCTCAAAGTGGCTGTAGAGTGCTGTGGTGGGGTGGGGTGGGGACTTAGGCGATTTTCGGTCAAAAATGAAATTTTTCAAAAGTGGTCAAATTTGGTACCAAATGAAAGCCCTAAGCGAGCTGAGCAACTTTTGTCATAGAACTGCATGCTCAAAGTGGCTGTAGAGTGCTGTGCTGGGGTGGGGTGGGGACTTAGGCGATTTTCGGTCAAAAATGAAATTTTTCAAAAGTGGTCAAATTTGGTATCAAATGAAAGCCCTAAGCGAGCTGAGCAACTTTTGTCATAGAACTGCATGCTCAAAGTGGCTGTAGAGTGCTGTGGTGGGGTGGGGTGGGGACTTAGGCGATTTTCGGTCAAAAATGAAATTTTTCAAAAGTGGTCAAATTTGGTACCAAATGAAAGCCCTAAGCGAGCTGAGCAACTTTTGTCATAGAACTGCATGCTCAAAGTGGCTGTAGAGTGCTGTGGTGGGGTGGGGTGGGGACTTAGGCGATTTTCGGTCAAAAATGAAATTTTTCAAAAGTGGTCAAATTTGGTATCAAATGAAAGCCCTAAGCGAGCTGAGCAACTTTTGTCATAGAACTGCATGCTCAAAGTGGCTGTAGAGTGCTGTGGTGGGGTGGGGTGGGGACTTAGGCGATTTTCGGTCAAAAGTGGTCAAATTTGGTACCAAATGAAAGCCCTGAGCGAGCTGAGCAACATTTGTCATAGAACTGCATGGTCAAAGTGGTTGTGGAGTGCTGTGGTTGGCTTGCTTGCTACTGCTGAAAGATATCCATATATACATACCTTCATGAGCATACATATATAAAATAATAGAATACAAGAACAAAAAGTGCTCCTTCGTCGCATGTAAAATACATATGAGTCGTCGTAGGCAGGTTGTACATAAGCAAAAACTAGCCTGTAAAATACATATGAGTTCCGTAGGGAGGTTGTAAATTAAGGAAAACAAGTTGCAACCGCTTAACATATGAGCCTGTCCTACAACGATTCTCATATTGGCGTCACAGTGCATTCCACATTAAAGCCTCATTAAAGAACCTCAGCTTCATCCACATTACGGAAAAATGAATAGACGTCGTGGCCCAGAAGAAATGGACTGAAGTGAACTACGACTGCTCAAGATGAACTGTACATGCAACCTGATGTTTCCTGAAACACTATGGCACACCTCTAATGCATTCTCGAAACACTTTCACATTATACACACGCAGAATGCGTTCCCACTTGGCTGTGAGTCAGAGCGCCTCATGGCGTACCGTATTGAGCATATGCACAGTATAATGACTGATCAACATTGTATATATGAAGGATAATTTGTAATGAAAAGCTTTATGCAGTATGTATATATTTATATAAAAGTAAAATATATATATATCTGCAAATTATTCGTATTATGACATACGCCAATATGAGCCTCGTTGTAGGACAGGCTCATATGTTAAGCGGTTGCAACTTGTTTTCCTTAATTTACAACCTCCCTACGGAACTCATATGTATTTTACAGGCTGTTTTTGCTTATGTACAACCTGCCTACGACGACTCATATGTATTTTACATGCGACGAAGGAGCACTTTTTGTTCTTGTATATATCAATTTCCGTTTTTCTTGTCAATTGCTGCGAAATTCTGGTAAATTTCAGGGCCGCTTTGCAAAAGATTCTCCTAAGTATATCGTCCTAGGAGAGGACTTAGGAGGATGTCAAGAAGCAATCTAGGAGAGAGAGTTAAGAGACCTCCTAATCCCGCTTCAAAACATTTCTCCTCAGTTTAGCTGACGCTGTCCCTAGCTCAGGAAAAAGCTGGCAGTGGTGGCCAGCACTCCTAAAACTAGGAAAGTCTTTTGAAACACAATTCTCCCAGACAACCAGCGTCGCTCCTAGCCTTAGGTGGATCCTTTGCAATGCGGCCCAGGTTTTTTATTGCCCACTGATATTGCTTTTTTTAGCCTTGGTAATTTGTTTGTACATTATTTGATGCCTATAGATATGTATTTTTTACTTGTTTGTTTCTATTTTCAGCCGAAGCGATTGATCGAATTATTTTCGGTAGACAGGCTGGAAACTTGCGAAAAGTCTGTGGGCGTTTTTGTCTAAAATTGTTGCCAAAGTGCTCTAAGCTTTGCTTTATGGACATTTTTATGTAATTTTGCTCAATCTGGAGTTTTTGCAAACGATAACTGGCAGCACGTATGGTGCTATGGTTTCCGAACAACAACATTTTATTTTATTTGCGTCCTTCACGTTTATATATGCTACGATTCTGAGTATATTCAAGGTTGCGGAAGTATTTCTGTCTTTGTTGGTACACATTGCATTGTTTTTAATCAGCCGGTGTACTGTATATTCTTTGTTGTTTCAAATATTCAAATATCAGGTAGTGCACGTTATTGCACTACCTACAACAGGGAAATTAAAGGAGTTTTTCTTTGTTTTTTTCAGCCTCTCTGGCATTTTTTAGTGGGGGGGGGATGAGGGCCCCCACTTTTCGGCAAGTCCCCACCCACGTTTTTGGGGATCGCCCAAAGGTGTCAAAAAATTATGTCTTTGAGGCCAAATTTTCAAAAACTTTTCTCAATGTTTAGCTAATTTTTGGACTTATATATAAGTTCATTTTAAGCATAAAAACATCGATTTTTGCGTTTTTACATTAAAATGCTAAATTTTCGCTAAACATTTAGGTATATATATTTATACCTTGAGCTTGCCCCCCCCCCCACTTTTCGAAGGCCCCCACTTCACCCTCCCGGGAGGGAGAGGGTGGGCGAAGCCCCCCACTTACCCTAAAAACCCTAAAAAAATGCCAGGCCTCTAGACATCAAGTGTGCCAGTCTCGAAATGATGGAAATCCTAGCGGATCTAATCGATGGCTATCATCGGATTTTTTGTGACCAGTGAATTCATTTGGTCTGATCGACCTGGGGCCACCTCCCGGGAGTTTTGCTCCTCTCTGGATTTTTGGGGTCCAAATTTTGTCAAAAATATGCAAATTTTCAAAACTTCTCCGGCTTCGCCTGAGATGTTTTCGTAAAAATGGGCTATTTTAGCTTAAAACCTGACATTTTTGAGAACTTTTTGCGTTTCTAAGTGTACCAATTTTTGGTTAATTTTTGCAAAAAATCTCCGAAAAAACCAACCCCCCCCCCGAAAGCTCCCATCCCCCCTGAAAAAACCCTAAAAATACTCTGGTTTTTTGCTAAATTCAGCCTATAATGCGGCGTTAAGGCAAAATTGCTTGAACAAGGGATTTATACCCAAATTGGTTATATACTACAAGGTTAGCAAAATTTGACTTCCCTTCAGGAGGTACGTATGATTACTACAGTACTCAATTTACAGACGAGAGAAATTTATTTTGATCACTTATCTACTGTTGGAGCTGTATGTTTGTAAATTATTTTCAGAAAAAATAGAAGTTTAATTTATTTTAGGGCTTTTAATTTGTGTATTTTCAGATGCATACCTTTCTTTGTTCATCCCCATATTATCCGACTGCTGGGGGTCTGCTCTGACAGCCCGATTTGGATTATTATTATACGAGTTGGCCCCGCTGGGAGAGGTTAGTAGCAATTCTTTTTTTTTGAAATTTATATATACGTAGTTATTTGTCTGTTATTTTTGTGTTGATTTTTGAAGCGCTAACTTTGCACTACGACGGTTTGTCAACTCTTCAAGTTTTGGAAGAGAGCACAATAGGCATTTTTAGGGATTGTTTCAATTACAGGAAATTTTTTCAATAAACAGCCAAAAATGTGTCTGTTTTCGTATATTTTGCATGGAGAGACTCAAAACGTTATCAAAATGCCTGAATTCAGGCTTAAAGTATGTATTTCTGCGAAAAACTTTAAAAATTTGCCAATTTATAGCAACAATTTGGGCATCCAAAATTCACAGACGGGGAAGCAAATATCCCTGGAAGGAACGATTTCGGGCGGGTCTGTGAAAACCCTCTGTATTTTTCTTACCGAACATTCAGCTGTTTCGACTAGGATTAATCCGGGCATTAAAGACTCCTGACTGGATTAAATTTTAATGCGACAAGTTGAAATTAAATTAAATATATACGTTATAAATTAAATTGTAATTGTAAGTTGTAATAAGTTGTAAATTAAACCAACTAAATCAATTTGTTATGTATCTTTAGTGTTGTGTATTTGCATGTTTAGAATCAGAATGCAATCTTGTTATCATTATTGCCAGTCTGATGTAGACGTCCTGTGGGTTGAATTTGCTTCGAAATGCTTTCTGTAAGCAACAGCTACAGTACATACATTACACGAAATCCAAGACTGCTGGCGCAGTTTGAAATTTTCAAAATATTGCGTAGTGACGCCACGGTGATTTTCGTCAAAATTGGCGAAAAGTCTTGTCTAATTGGCGACATTTCTTGTCTTTTCGATAATCGCTGCTTTCGCCATTTTGGAAATTACGCCACGAGTCCTGCTTTCTGTGAAATGTACTCCAGTTTTTCAACCCACGATTCCTTACTTTTTGATAAAAAATGCGATAATGCGTTTTTGTTACGTAATTCTATTGTGGTGTTCGTTTTAGCTGCGACTTTATCTGCAGCAGCATCGAGCCGTGTTAGAGCACTGTATTCTACTTCTGTACTGTTACCTGCTCAGTACAGCCCTGTCCTATTTGGAGGCTCATAAAATACTTCACAGGTAGTTTTTTGATATCTTTTATTAAGTTTTTTCTGACCGAATTTATGCAAATGTGTTTTTGTGAGATTGTGTTTTAGGATTGTTTCTGGGTTCATGTCGAGTCCTAAATTCCGGTTCCCACTGTCCGGGGCTAGGGGAATTTGGAGTTCCGGTCTTGAGCTAGGTTTTTCCTACTGGGGTAGAGGATGGGTCGTGGGCGCGGGGCGACCCCTCCAATCCCACTTTTGCCTAGAAAGCGCGCAGTTCAATGGTGGGTTAATTAAACTTGAAAAGGCTTCATTGACTAATGTTTTTGACTGGATAAAACTTAAATGTAAAACCTAAGCTTAACTTAAAGTGAAATTGTAGCGCAGAAAAGAAAATGTTAGCTTTGCACATAAACTGCTTTCAATATATACTCCAAATAAGCTTCCAAACACCAATTAATTGATTTTATTTATTAGTTTGTATTTTTCTCTGAGACATTGCAGCCCGTAATGTTTTGGTGGCGGCTCAAGATTGCGTTAAACTATCCGATTTTGGTCTAAGTTTTTCTATGGAGATTGATAATGTCTATACGGGTATGAATAGAGCAGGCTTGCGCTGTTATAATTAAATTTTATATTGCACGTTTCTTTGTTACTCTTTACTATCTCGTTTTCATTATTTGTGCTTCTTTATCTCGTCAGTAGAGTAGTTGACAATTTTTATCCATTTTTAAATTCTGGTCTTGCTAAAATTTCTATTTTTGATAGATATTTCAAGACTTTATCTTAGTTTAATTTGTTTGGCTAATTTACTAATTGGTTGCGAAATTAATTTTGCAGCTTCCAAGGGTCATCTTCCCATCAAGTGGATGACTCCCGAATCCATCAACTATCGACGATTTCTACCGGTCAGCGATGTCTGGATGTTCGGTAAAGCGAGAGGAGGGTTCTTTCAGTTTTAAAGGTTTTATTTTTATATTAATTTAGATTTAGACTTAAGGGGGGGGGTCCATTTTTGGTCAATTTTTCGACCATCTCCGATTTCGCTCATTTTCACATATAATGATCTTTGAGTGGGATATTTTAACGAGTTTTCAAATTAAACTCGTATCTCTTACCGTTGTTGAGTAATTTCACCGCAAAGTTGAGGTCCGCATGTGTTAAACATAGGAAACAGAAAAAGTGGTGATTTTATTCTTGCGCCAAAAAGATCTCTCGACAAACAATTGTAATCCTGCATAATTTTATATTTATAATGTAGCTATAATCATAAACTGCGGTACGCTGGAAGTAGAATTTTGATTTAGGCTCCTAAAATTTTTAAAAAATTTTTATTTATCGAAAACATTGGAAAATCGTCAAAATTCAACGTTTTTTGCAGCTGAAAAGTGGGGTCTTCGGAAAGATTGCAAATTACTCTAATTCAGAGGCCTAAATAAAAATTCTAACTCCAGGGTTCCGTAATACTTAATTGGCGGTTCCACTGATACCAATGGTTTCATTGTATGTTTTCCAGTTTCGAGATCTTTTTGGCGCAAAAATAGGCATTTTTAGCAAAATTTTTAAAATTTCGGTCTTTTTGAATACTTGGCTAAATTCCGACAACAGTATGGTCCTAAATTGCCTATTTTCTATTCCAACTTGTGTATTCATGTCTTCGGATCTATTTGCAGCATGAATTATGCTGATAGCTGCGTCCAGTACTGCTCAGCGAGCCAAACGGGACCCTCCAACCCCGAATTTCACAAAACAGCGATTTTTAAAATGTTTCAAAATATGGCATATTATACATCAATCGAAAGCTCTCATTGCAGGAATGAATTCTCCTCATAGAACTATGGGCCGGAAATGTTTCTATTTTAAGTTAACCTCTGTTAAATGTTTCATTACATCAGGAGGAACAAGGGCCTTGTTTCTCTGAGAAATTCTTTACAGAAGCTTCTGATCAAGCCCATCCGGCTGGAAACTGTACGAAAACGCTTTTCTTAATTGTTTTTAAAGGTGTATAACAAAATAAGCTAAAAACAGAGTTGATTTGCGAAAATTTGCCTCAGCTGGCTGCAGCACCCTTGTGCTCGCTCATATTCAAATTGCACACAGTTGATGGCTCGTAACTTACGGAGAACTGAACAAAACAACTCAAAATTTAAACTTGATATGCACGACATATGTGGCTAACTTATGTGTGAAAACGAGCGAAATCCGTCGCCTAAAAATTTTTCATGATGGACCCCCCCTTAAATTAATTTCCTGTTGCCTCCTGACCTGGGGTCCAAATCGCGGTCCGCACCCAAAGTGGTCAAAAATCATAATTTTCAAAAATGGCATCAAATTTGGCATCAAATGAATGCCTATGGTCAGGCGGACAACCTTTGTCACTATTGGAGGACCGCTCTAAAATCTAGCGGATTGAGACACCCTGGCCATGGTGTGGGTCTAAAGTCGAAATCTAATCCTCAAAAGTTGTCGAATCTGGGTCAAATGAAAGCTCGTGGTGAGACGAGCAACTTTGGCGGTTGGCGCCTTGTGGTTTAGGCACTTGGAAAGGCCCTACTGCTTAGGTGACACACCGTGTTTCATGTTCTGAGAAGGCTAAGAACAGGCATTTTTCTGCTTCAGCGAATACATTCAGTTCAACTAGATAGTTTTCATTCCACCTATTTACTAATGTATTGTGCAGTACATTTCATGGAAAGCTGGACCAGTGGAGCAGTTTTCAGCTTGGTTGGCGGAAATTCTGAACAGAGTTGGGGATTGCCCGTTTTTTTAGCATTCGCGATAATTAGGCTCTTTCGTCAATTTGAAAACTCCCCCCCCCCCGGTCCTGCTTTCCATAAAATGTACTGAATATAGCTAACTGTGTGCGCACTTGCATAGACGTTAATTTTGTTACATGGTTAAATCAGGAAGAACAGAACCTATCATAGAATAGGGAAACACTTCGATATAAAATGCAGAGTGCATGTGTATATATATACAATTGAATTTTTGCTAAAACAGAAAAATATCCCGTTTTAGCTGGTAAGATGACAGAAGCCAGCTTTGTGCGCCGAGTGGGGAATTCCCTCCTTCTGTGCTATTCGCGCGAACCTTGAACCCTTATGTTGATTACAGTATATTTCAAGAAATGTTACCACCACCTTAAAGACCACCACCAAAAATACCATAAAGGGTGCATTATTCTGTCCGCCGCTACTTCTCGGCAAATTTTTGAGACTTTGAAAATTTTGAAATTTTTGGTCCCAATACGAGGGTCAGACAGGGTCAACTTTGGTGGGTCACGCTGAACTACTGGAAAGGGCTGGCCCAAAATGGATTACAGTTCCACAAAGGATATGTCTCGAACTTCACGATGGTATCATGATGGTGCGCGGGGGCGCAAACTGGGAAGGTTAATAGTAAATGGGGATCACTGAACACGATAAGCATAATGCAGAAGTATCGGTCATACTTGTAACTGAAGTCTTTCTATGTTTCTCTTAGCTTTTATCGGTTTCTCAAATTAACCTGACAAATTTTAAACTTTCAAATTCAAATTTCTCGTGGCTTTCTAAATCTATAGAATTTTTCAGATGTCATGTCGTCATTTCATTTTTCAGAAACACTGTCGTCTTCTTTCCTATGTAGATCTGTTTTCTTCCGTCGTGTCAACGTTTCTGTAAATATTTCCAGGCCTGTTCTTGTTTCGTGTGACCGTAGCTTAGCGGCAGAGCAACCCAGACTTCGAGTCTGCGGTGGTCCCGGGTTCAAGTCCCGGCGGGCACTTCCTAAACAGGCTTGGGAATATGGCTCCTGCGAATATAATAATACAAATTTGGAGGAAAACTGATCTAGTCTATCTAAATTTCTTTTTAAAGTTGCTGAATTTCCTTCTAAGCCTCCAAAACGACACATCCCAACCTCACACTGAAGCTTCAGTAAAATAAAAGACTGAAGTAGAAATTCAAATCCAATGTGTGTAACCTTCAACTATTTGTCTTGAATTTCCTGTTATTCTGACTAAATTTTTTCATTGTCTTATTTTGTAGAAAGTGGACTATCACTCCAGCAACTGGCGGAGTCAAGACAGGCCAACCTGGAAAGTGTCCTGCTTCGGGCTGACGGGGCTTTGCGTCAACTGATCCGAGCCATCATGAAGCAGCAAACCTCCTCTCAAAGTGGACGTGCGTTGGCCCAGCGACTGAGTCAGCGAACGGCGGCGATTTTGGAGCAGCTGCTAAATCCACCTGAGGATTTAGGTGATGGTCCCTCCTTGGTGGCGGAACTGTGGAGATGCTCCCCCGATTCGGAAGAATTCCTAAACTGTCTGAAGGATCTTTTGGTCCAGAAATAGTCATTTTATGTATGGCTTTGAACGAAATGGTCCTTTTTATTTGATAATTGTTTAGTGTTAATTGCCTGTTGTTAATGAACCCATGTTGGGTTAATTACATGTTACATTAAATGGCGTGGTTGTTTTATAGCAGTTAATCGTATTATTGTGTGGTGAAGCGTTTTGTGTTAATATTAGACATTATAGTATACTACTGTATATTACTGTATAGTGCGAAATTAATCGAAGGGTTACAGCGGGATAGTGTTGTTTTAGTACGTATCCGATTTTAGTTACAATTGCAGTCGGAACCGTAAAATAATTTCAGTTTGTGTTTCAGTTCATTCAAAAAATTGCAGCTCCTAGTCTTCAGCAATAGTATAAAGCATAAGGTGATGATTATGCTCCCACTGCGGAATATTAACGACATGAAAACCTTCAAATCTTCAAGTTTTGAGGAAAGACTGGAACTAGCTTCAGTCCGAGTTTCTGGTCGCTACTCAATCTTTTGGTTCAGTCGGCTGTCCTAAGTAATTCCTGTTTGAGTTTCAGTGCCTGAAACACTACTACTGTATAGGAGAGAAACTCTGTTTCATGCATTTTTTCTTTTTTCATTCATTTTTTCATGGAAACCTTTCAAATAATGGGAGCACCCAGGTTTGAATTCTCCGCGTCCGGCTCTGAGCCCTGCCTCCGTTGTTGGAGTTCGCTGTTGCAGGTTAATTGTATCGGTACCTACTGGTGCAGCCAGAAAAAAAATTGCTTTATTAACCGCAAACGACGTAGGAAAGCCTTAGGCGTTTTTATAACCGCAAATAACGCAGAAACATATAAAGTGATGCCATACAGTCTTAAAATGGTCATTTGAAGTGTCAAAAAAGTTTTGTCCCGAAGGCCGAAGTGGTATGGGATTCATATTTTGCTCCAGGCGCGAAAAGGCTGCCCGCAGCGCATGGAATATAAATTGGGTCTAAAAACTGACACAAAAATGTGTGTACAAAACCTGTAATATCTCCAGTGAACTAAATATACGTCGTAACCCATAAAACCATATATATTCGGAATCCTTGCAGCGAGACAAACATTTTTATAAAATTTAAAATTTTAAAATATGTACTGTTTTTTCGGCGAATTTTTTGGTCCGTTCAAGGTTCAGCTCATTCTTTCAGAAAAATTTTCGTATCCGAAGACGCATCCATTGACACAAGAACGAAAAACTTCGGTTGAGAAATGAGCATTTTGTTCCACAAATTCGTTTTCCCAATTTCATTGATGTTTGCCGCTTCTGTCAAATCACGTATATACTGAAAACGAAGAAAAATTTAAAACATACCAACTTTTACAAGTTTTTCAAAAATAACAAGCATATATAGAATCAAAATCAGTTAAAGCTGGGAAAGGTTAGACGTTTTGAACGTGTGACACCATTTTGAAAAATTTAGACGTTTTGTCAGTAGGCGTTTCGTCATTATACGTTTCGTCGGTAGACGTTATGAACGTTAGACGTTTTGACTTTAGACGTTTTGATAAGGAACCACCCCCCCAAATAAAAGTTCCTATAAAAAAATAAAAATAAAAATAAAAATCTCATCCTGTACTTTGCTCAGTTTATTTGACGTATTTCTTTTTCACTTATCTTGAATTTGAAATATCATTTAAAAATGCAGGGTAACTTCACCATTCTTCTCAGCTTTTTGCAAGAATGTATTCACATCCAGACTTCAATGTTGAGATTAAACTCAACAACCAGCGACAACAACACAGAGTTGGCGCCGGGTCCGGGTACCCGCGGGCCGGGCCGGGTCCGGGTCCAACTTTTGGACCCGCGGGTCCGGGTACTCGCGGGTCCAAATCCGGGTCCGGATCCAAAATATTGAAAAAACGGGATTTTGTTACATTTAGCGATGTTAAAACATTACAATTTGTTGTATTTCTAATAAAAGGTTGGTGGAACCGGTGTGTTAGGCATTGAGATACAATGTTTAGTTCAGAGTTGTATGCGGGCCGCGGGTACCCGCGGGGCGGGGCGGGGCGGGCCGAATTTTGCTACCCGCACGGCCCGCGCGGGCCGATGCAGGCCGATTTTTTGGAGTTTCTTCAGCTAGTTTTGGTTTTCTAGAAATTTCATATATATACCAAATTATAAAGGAGGGAGAAGGCAATATATTTTAAACTTTTAGACAATCGGCTTGACTTCGTTATTCATTCGATATAGCTGAAGCAAATAGCTGAACTGCTCAACCCTTGTTTTAGTTATGTGTAATGGAATTAGTAAAATAAGGTGCTAAAAGTAATCAAAACTGGTCAAAAAATGCCCAAAATTAATCGATCTGCAAGGAAGAATTCATATGCCATGGATTTGTGAAGAAAAGCGAAGATCATCAACATGGAATGCAATTATTAAATAATGTCGAAGCAATAATGTATAGTTTGTTTTATGTTTGCCTAGCTAGAGTTGCCAGTATTCAGTGAAAATCAACAAATTTATCAATAGGGTTCAAGGTTAATACTCAATTAGGACATGAATTTTAGTCGTAATTATGATCTTAGGTTTAATCAGGTCCTACTAATGTGCGCGTTATTAACAATACTAATCCAGGAATTGTGCAAAAGGGGTATTCCGGTCTCAATCCCTTTAGTAAGTGGAGTTGTTACTCCCACACGAAGATAATAAGTCCACATTGAACTTAACTTAGGTGAATGAATGAATAATATCTACAACCGAGTCAAGTATAACCCTCTCCGTAAAGCAGTGCACTCACTGTTGTTTGAATACCAGTTAGCAGGAAGTCATAATCCTAAAATATGAAGTTTACGTGCGTAATTAAACCAAAAATTAGTCGTAAAATAGCTATAAAATGGAAATCTGCACTTAAAACAGCAAAATATTGGAAGATGGTTCAATATTAGGTACGAAATAGCTAAATACGTATTTAGGTAAGGTTAATTAGTGATAATTAAGTGTTTATTAGGTAATAATTGGTTAATTTTATAATTTTTGGTCGAAAAATGACTTGGGCTTATATGAAAGAGAATTTAATTCTGATTCGGAAAATCCAAACCCGGTTTTCCAACTCCCAAAAATAAGAAAGTTATAATTGAAAATGTCTTTTAAAATCAGTTTTTTAATCCCCAATTCCAACACTCTAAAAAGGAGTGTCTTAAAAAGGTTTTGTTTAGGTTTGACTTAAGTCAAACCTTTTTCTCCTTTTATTGTCTGGGAGGTTGTCTACCTCCCAGACTACACACCTCATGGGTGTGGCTTTCTCTCTTCTTTCCCTTCTGCTAGGCCTCTTTCTTCTAAGGCCTAGCAGTTGTCCTCGCCTGAACTCTTGGCCGAGGACAGGACTTGCAAAGAAAAGAGCACTATAAGCCCAAGACATGTAGTTTAGAGGGGGATAATCTCCCTCAATAATAATATGAATAATAAAATAAGTAGGTAGATATATGTAGCTATGTACGTAGTTTATTATGATGTAAATTTTAAGTTATGGAAAATTGTGTATCTTATGTAATAATTTGTCAAAGTTCTTAAATTTCATGAAGTTTTCCCTTTGGTTGCGTTTATGTGTTAGCAAAAGTTTCGCAAAATTTCGCCAAGTTTCGGCCCCCAAAATATATCAAAATTGGGTCAGTTGGGGGGCAATAAATCCAAAATCTCATTAATTTCCACCCCCAACGGCCAGCTGGGTCAGCCCGCTGCAGCGCAGCACACGAAAAAGGTGGCAAGCTTCTAGAAGGTTCTAGAATCTTCTAGAAGCTTTGCCTTAAAATCAAAGGAGATGCGAGTTCCAGGTCTCGCTAATGACCTGTCACCGAGCTGTCAGCAAAACTGTCAGCTCGGTCCCAAAATTTTCACCACAATCAGTGTTCGCTTGAGAGCAACCGAAAGCGGTTGCTTCCCCCCCTCCTTTCGTGCGTTCCCTAGTGCAGTTGTTACCTGCATAGGGAATACAACGCACTTTCCCCCGGTTAGGTGAAAAGCATAGGACTTTTCTGGCCTTCGGGCCAGAAAAGATCTTGAGATATACCGCGAACACTAACCATTTAGGGCCTTATAGGTTTCTTATGCCTGGCCACAAAATAAGAATAAAACGCTAGGAACTATTGGCCACTTTTTGGCCTTACTTTTTTTATTATTATTGAGGCCTTTGGCCATTTTTTGTTATGTGAATTTTTGGGCCTTTGGGCCATTTTTTTTAAATACTTTATAAGGCCAATGGGCCATTGATCTTTTATACATTTTTTGGGCCTGGGAGCCCCATTTTTTCAGTATATTTTGGGCCTGAGGCCATATTTTAGTTATGATAGCATGTGTGGGCTTTCGAGCCACTTTTTAGTTCAATTTTATTTTACCTATTATTATTATTGTGATTTTATTGTTTCAAATAAAAAGGGGCAGCTCTTGTAAACTCCTCCTGTTTGATGGAGGTCTTGAGAATTGCCCCTGTCTTTAGTTTTTCTGTTTTTTGTGCCGACACTCTCTGTATACCGAGGTTCGCTGACCTCCACCTCCGATTATTCCATTTATTTATTTAGTTATCTTTTAGTTGTACTTTTCTGGTCAAGCCACGACCATGTTTTTCACCTTTTGCAAGGTCCTTTTGACCTAAAATTGGGATTTTTAAAATAGAACAAGGGATATTTGAATGGGGACCCAATCCCTAAGTTTGAGCTAGAGGGTCCCTTTGCTACGACCCTATTTTTTATTGAGTTAGTTAATAGGAATATTTACCCCACAGCCGGCAACTAGGAGTTGCCGGCCATATTGTTTTAGTCCCGGGCTTTGTCAAGCCCTAAAAGTTATTGTTTGTATCATGTAACTGTTGTCGTAGGTCGGTATTTAAAAAGCAGTAGGCTATTAAAACACGAAACGAACCTTTAAACTAAATCTTAAAAGTAATCACTTATTTTAAATATTATTAATAATCAAGCGTTTTACGGGGAATGACCGGCTTCCCCATCAATTAATCTAATTACTGTTAGTAGTATTGTTTAACAGTAGTTTTGTTTAGTAATGATTGCTTAGCAATCATTACTCACACGGCTTTCCTAAAATTCTAAAGTTCTCAAAATTTCTAAAGTTCTGCGCTATAAATTGAGTTTTAGAATCCTAAAACTCATAACAAAGTTTTTCGTTAAATTCAGTTAAGTTGATAGCTAGCTACGTAGGTTACTTAGTATTAATTAGAGTTAGTTACCATTGAGATTGATTAGAATCATGTCTTGTTTTTTAGGATTAGCTAGGCAAGTATTTACCTAAGAAATTGTGTGTTTGCGTGTGTATGAATTGTATGAATGGCATTGTATTGGTTTTATGTCTGTATGTGCGTTGACTCGCGGAAACTCCTTCTGTCCGATGAAGGTTGTGAGCATCGCTGGAATGATCAAGATTCGGACCATAAGCAGGAATGAAGAGTATGTGTGATTTGTATGAATGATCGCATTTCTGTTGGTATGAGTGTGTTCTAGTCTAATTGTTACATAAGTAAAGCATAAGTGGTCATTAGTTTAGGTGTTGCATAACTGTTGTCTGATTGCGTTAAATAATTAATAAGGTTACGTAATTCAATACTAGATTACCTAAGGCTTTTGTATGTATGCTGTATGTAATGTGATTGTCGGTAGCAATGGAGCATGTAACTGTCCAAATGGTTAACGATTCCTGGTATGCTTGGTCCGTATGAAATACCAATATTACGCTAGGATTCCTATAGTACGCAGGAAACTATGGTAATAAGTAGTGTAGTTTAGAATGCAAGTTTTGTATGTGTGTCTAGAAGTGTATGATTACTTGGTTATATAAGGAATCCAGGTTTAGGCACAGTTTGGCAAATATGCAAATGAGGTTAAGGCTATAGGACCTAGAGTCACAGGGACTCCGTATTGGGTCCTCATCTGTCTGAATCAGGATGTCCTCGATTCGTCCGCGTAAGCCACTCTTTGTCAAGAGTGCGGACGAATCGCAAGAAAGGAATCCACCAAATGGTCAGTCTCGCTATCAAATTGATACAAAACAAGTCGTAGTAAACGTAGCTAGTAATTATATTTGTTGTATCCTTGTTTCTGATGTCGTAATACACTGTTATTGCCATTTTCAATCGAATTAGTCCTGTTTGACCCATGTTTTATTCCTAATAATGACCGCATCTGCGGCTTAACACCATTTCATATCGGTGTTCATGTGTGGTAAACAAAGCTTGTGAAACCCCATTGTATGAAGGTTAGCGAGGTTGAAAGATCAACCTCGCCCTTTCCGTAATTAATATGAAACTTACCTATGATGATTATCTGCAAATGGCAATAACGGTTGTTAACAATCTGGTAATTTTAGCTAATACTAGGTAGTGATTGATAATATATTTGTAATAAGCAGATTAATAATGAGTTACGTAAGTATTATGGATAGGGCACTAGAACCATCTTCTAATAAAGGCCAAAACTACCAGGTTTATGAATTTATCTAGTTTCCAACATTCAACATTTTCCAAAATGGGGAGTTGTTACCTTCCCTAGGTAGAATTTAGTAAGAACAGAAGTTCTACATATAATTATGACGTTTCACTGAAATTATGAGTTAACTTTCTTTTAACTCGCTAATACTTATTAAGAACAGGAAGTTGTTACCTTCCTTATTTAGGATTTGTGAAATTAAAAGCTCTCAAGTTCAAATATCGCGTTTTTCCTCAAATCTGCGTGTTAGTCAATACGTGTTGAAAATAGGAAGTTGTTACCTTCCTTGCTAGAACTTGGAAAACAAAGGTCCTAGATTCGATCATTTTAACCAAATTAATATCTCTCGAGTCGATCTAGTGAACGGGTTCCTATCTGCTGTTAGAAGGGCCCAAAAGTGTATCAATTTCGAATAATGGATTCTAATCATACGGAAGCAGACCGTATAAAGGGAAATCAAGTTGAAATTATAGTTCCACATTGAAAATGCAATTTCTTGCACAAGAATGCAAGAAATTGCCTCAAAAACTAACCTTTTGCTCGAAATCAATTTTAAATAAGGTAATCTTGCTCAAACCGTGTAAAACTTGCGTCACTCTGCGTAAATTTCGAATTTTCGTAATAGTTTCGATTTGTGCAACTTTATTCTGAACTCGGAAAGCCAAAACGTGAGTAATGGTTGCTGGGTTTGAATCCCGCACCTATAACTTGTATTAATGGGTTTTAACCCATTTGATTCAGGTGCGGCGACGAGCATTTGGTCCTGCCTGAGGTCTCACGTACGGATAGTCAGTTGTTTCGGATCTCATAACCTATAATTATTGGATTTTGATGATTAGCAGTCCGGAGAAGGACTCAAGCAGTGATTCACAGTAGATTGGATTGTTCAGCTGAATAAGGTACATTTTGAAGGAAGAGCTGTTCAGATTCTTACTTGGAGCGTTACGGCAGAGACTAATTTGAACATTGCACCGGATCAACGTTGGGAACCTAAAACCAATTGTGCATCTTTGTTTATAACTCTGGAAATTTGAGATTCTTTATTCAAAAAAATGAGTTCTATCATTGTCTCATCTTTCATTACCAAATTGGGGGTTGTTATCCCCCTGTCTCTGGCATAAGCCACCCAGTCTATTAGCAGTGATCTGACATAGAAGATAAAAGAAGAGATTAAACAAAATTGTTTACTAACACCATAACCGGACCAGGCATCCCCCAACCGGACCGACCCTTGAATTGTCCCCCCAGGTGACCGAATAGCATCCGAAAGTGCTATTGTTACTAGCATTTCGGGCTCACCCACAGACCGGAATCTTGTACTACTAACATCTTTAATTTAGTTAACTTAAATTGTTCAGTAGCTTTCTTTATTAGTGTTACATTGTCCTTGGTAAGGAGGACGGACAAAGAGTCATAATTTAATAGCACGAACACAAGCATATAGGAACCGCAACCGCACGATAGAGTTTAGTAATAGGTCTAATTCTTGGTTAGTCAATTAGTTAAGAAGAGTTGATTTGAGCAATCGGAACCTTGTCCCTAACAACAACAAATAACTTGGGTAATTTAGCTACTGGCAACTCTGGCAAGCTATCTGTGTTTTGTCTAACTGTTCATATAGTATACCGTTTGTAACTCATAATTTGTCTTTCTCCTTATACGCATTGTAATAATTACTCTTGTAGTTTGTTGTCATAAATTCTCGCTGTTAACATCATAATTATCTTTATTAAACTGTTGTATCTTAATACAGCATCCATTTGTTAGGACATAAGGTTTCAGTCTGGATTTGGAATCACAGCCCTTGCACAAGTAAGTGTCTGAATTAAACCCTTGGTCCCGACAAAGACATCACCATCATCATTCCTGAATCTTGATTTGGCAATCAAGATCTGTTTAGTCAGTGTTCTTTGATACAGACCTGATTCGCCCTATCCAGAAACGGCAAGTGTCGACCCCGCTTGCCTTTGATATCCATTGGACCCCTATCTTCATCAAACGAACTCACACCTAGACCCCGTCCAGGTTGACCGCAAGGAATCTTTGGTTCTGGACAAATCACCTTCCGAAGATCCTGTGCCTAAGTTTATCCTTACCGATAAACGCGTCAACCTTCCGTGTACTCGAAGTGGTTGCCATCCCAAGAGTACGGAATTTTGGAATCCCCATCCTACCCACTTCATTACATATGAAATTGCTCTTCAATGTTTACAGAGAAATTGACCAAAGGATGTCAGCAATTTGGGATTGACTACTCTCTCAGAACACAAGGGGTTTCAAAAAATATAAAAAATGTTGGGGGGGGGGAAAAAATAATTTGATAAGCAACAATCCTCTTGCCTGGTAAGTGGGGGGGGGGGGCATGGTTAAAAAAAATATTTGTCTGGTAGTGGGGATGGGGTATTGTGTTGTGGGGGGTGTAGGGAGAGCCGGGGCGAGAAAGTAAAATAGGTTAATAAGATAATAAAAAAAAGAAAAGAAATAATTGTATTTTGTGGGAGGGAGTAATGTGTTGTTTTGTTTTTTTTTTTTTTTTTTTTGTTGGGGGGGAGAAGGGAGGGGAATTTTATTTTTTTTGGTGGGGGGGGGGAGGGGGGTGGGGGGGGGGGCGAAGAGGAGGAATAAGGTATTTTGTTTTGGTTTTTGGTGGGGGGTTGGTGGGGGGGGGGAAAGAGAGGGACCAAGTGCTGTTTTTTATTGTGATGGGTGGAAGGGTAAGGAAAGTGTGGGGGGGAAAGGGGGGGGGGGGGGATGTTTTATTATAATATTTTAATTATTTATTATATATATTTTTTTTATTGTGATTATGGATATGTTTTGATGGGGGTGGGGTGGGGGGGGGGGGGGAGAGTGTGATTGGATGAACATCAATTTCTCAAGAACTTCCCAATGGATTAAAGTGATTTTTGGCATTTGAAGATTCGCACTATTGCGGAGGAGCATGTTTCTTGGTTTGAGCGAAACGCCTCTAATTGCGAAAAACTCAAAGTAAAGTTGCAAAATTTCGTGTCGCCACACATTTGGCCATTTGGCGGATTTTCTGGAGCGCTAAGACCTGTTGAGCCAAATCTAAAAACTGTCCCTCGGGACATGTCCTTCATATCACGGCAAAAAGAAAACTTGTTGAAAACTTGAAAACTAGCCAATTCTACAGTTTGAAAACTCTATGCTAAAAAATATGGTCTATATTTAGCTTTATCTCAGAAAGTTTTTGCTAATTTTGCTAGTTTCGTAAGCTCATGGGAATGTCCAGATTATAAGCTTTAAAACTATGTACTCTTTCCAGCTCCCAAAATTGCAAAAGTTATAGGGTTTCAAAGAATCACTACAAAAGCATTGCACAAAAGGATACCAATACCTTAAAATACTTTAGTTTTGGAACTCAGGCTTGCATAGGAAGCAATTTTTATGTGCGGGTACCTGCGGGCCGGATTATGTGAATGCGGACCGCGGGCCGGGGTCATGCGGGCCGCGGTCACGAAGTGCGGGCTGCGGGCCGGGCGCGGGCCGGAAAAATCGGCCCGCATACAACTCTGGTTTAGTTGTCTAGCTGAGGTCTTTCTGACCTATGCTGCTCTGCTGGGCTAGAAACACAATATGTAGTAACTAGAATTGGAAGTAGAAATATGATAACTCGAATTGATTAGTCAGCATAAAGTTTTGCAATGCATGCAAAAACTTAATCTAGTAAACAAGCTCAAGGACATTGTTTTCAAATACAAGCCACCAAAAATTCGTTCACATTCTTTCCTCCAAAGCATTCGTAACTTGTCTTTGTCTGAAGGACAGTCTCACACTGTCTCTGGACTATCACAAAACTGCTACTGCTTTTGTTAGCCCCAGTACTCAAAATTGACTTGAGGCGTAAAATAAGTTAACCTAATGCTTATCACAGTTTTATTCGCGACTGGGGTATTACAGTAGTAAAGTTGCAATGAAATTTAAGAATGCAGTGAATGTTTGAGATGAAAATTGGTTCGTTTTTTAGAACCGGGTACCCGGATCCGGGTCTGGGCGGGTCCGGGTCCGGCCTAACGGGTCCGGTTCCGGGCCGGGTCCGAAAATTTGGACCCGGAGCCAACTCTGCAACAACAACAACAGC
>JASAND010012303.1:0-19154 GCA_030248195.1 Trissonchulus latispiculum
ATATATTTATTGAAGTCAAATTTACGAGTTCGAAAAGATCTGATATGGATGCAGGTGGACAACAACTTACCAAATAACACTGAGTAACATTGAGGCATGACCTTGCACCTTGGCATCCTATGATAAAACAGCGGGGGTCTGGAGGCGGAGCCCATAGGACCCGAAGAAATTTTTGGAAAAAACGGAAAATTGGTACTGGAAACATTTAAAATTTTTACTCTTACAATAGTGAGTTTTCTCACGAACAATATTACGTCCACTTGCGTCCCGTTAAAATTTCATTGCGTCTAAATAAGAAACTTTGCGTCCAGACGCACATCTGGACGCAAAAAGACCCTGGTTCCAGTACCAACTGGCTTATGAATGACTAACGTTTGTCAATGTGGGCTATTCTGGGTATCGGCTTTATGGATTACTGAAAATTTTGGTATAGGTTTCATGGATTACGGCCCATTTGTGTTGCGGCGTCGTGGATTAGGCAAGTTTTCTGTCTGGTCGCAGTGGATTACTGAAAGAATTGTTCTGGTTGTTGTGGATTACTGTTGTATGTGGTTTGAGATCTAAGGATTACTGTCCAGATTAGGGTTGTTGTTATGGATTATTTACACAGTTTTTGTGGTATCGTTGGATTATTCTTTAATAATAGAGTTGAGGTTAGGATTGTTGTGTGTATTCAGAGATAAACTGTTTTGAGCAATTAGATTTGAGGTTACGGATTGTTAGTGGCATAGAGAAATGCTTTTGAGTAATTTGTTGAAGATAAATTGTTTAGTTGTAAAAAATAAATTAACTGAAGGCTTCGGCTTATACGCGTTATACCGTTACATGTTTACTTTATATAACTTATACGCGTGACGGTTCACCACTACCACTGTCTTTGAAAAAAAATTGGCTTAGGCTTAGGCTTAGGCTTAGTCTCATTTCTGATACTATTTTACTTTATTTGTATATAATTAACTTGTACGCGTTAGGGTGACGGTTCACCACTACTTGAGTAATTTGTTGAAGATAAATTGTTTAGTTGTGAAAAATAAATTAAATGAAGGCTTGTGAGAAATAAATTAGATGAAGGCTTCAGCTTAGGCTTAGGGTTTGGCTTAGGCTTAGGCTCATGCTCAGGCTTTGGCTTAGGTTTAGGCTTAGGCTTAGGCTGAGGCTTATACGCTTTATACCGTTACATGTTATACTTTATATAACTTATACGCGTTAGGGTGACGGTTCACCACTACCACTGTCTTTGAAAAAAATTTGGCTTAGGCTTAGGCTTAGTCTCATTTCTGATACTATTTTACTTTATTTGTATATAATTAACTTATACGCGTTAGGGTGAAGGTTCACAGATCTCTCTAAAGAGTTACTCTGTAATAAGGTTTGACATACGCGACTTGAAATTAATAATCCATGAATACAAAACCAACACCTACGTCACGTTGTGACGTCATATTGTCAGTACTGTCGGTTTTCGTCCTATACAGTCCTGTAAAATCATTTAGTACACGCCATGGATTACTTACTCCTTCAGTAACAATTAAAAGACGAATTTCAAAAACAAGAAGTACTAAGGAACCGTCTCAAATTGAAAATCAAATAATACGATTTATTAAAACGTTTCATTTAGCAGCTGATATACGTTTTCTTATGTATTTATTTTGTCTGCCAGTCAAACTTTTCTACTTTTTGTTTACAGCAAAAACTAGACTAAAAACTTGAAGCTGTTGTACAACAGTAAGAAAAAACTTGAAAAGGAAGCAACATTATGACGTTTTTCAGTTTTTACCTAAAGTCAAAAAATAAAACGTATATACGATTTCGCAAACGCATTTTAGCTGAAAAATACGATTTATTTCGTCTTGAAATTTGAGACAGTTCCTAATGTAAGAATATTCTTTCATACATCTTAATTAATAATCCATGAATACAAAACCCAGGTCGCCGGGTGCCCATAGGAGATGTTCTGGCGGATCAAACCTAATTTCACAAGCTTTTGAAATTTACAACTATACTATACTATACTTTCGAGCAAAAATGTGCTTTCTAAAGCACAGTATACGCATACCCCAAGCTCAAGCAGCCCTGCATTAAATTTCGAACGTTTTGTTGAACGTCTTGCGTGCTGTTGGTTATGATTTTTAATAATTTAGCTTAAATCAATAAATGTATGTGCTACCACTTTTAGTTTCGATTGCTTGAAGTGAAAAATCTAGTACAAGTCAGCGTCCAGGAAAGAAAAGAAAAGCTCAAAAAATCAAGCATTTAGCAATTATATTGGGATTGTAAAATGGATGGGCTAGTATTCAAAAGCCCAAAATTAATAAACATTAAACACATCCTGTCTAATTCGCACTGGAAAACATGGTAACTAACTACTCTCAAACATTGCAAAGACGCATATTAGGAATGAGGGAAACTGAAATTTTTTGCGGCTATTTTGCGGATACCTTGTGTCCTGCTGGCCGAGCGTAACGGGGCGGGGCGGGGCGGGGCGGGGCGGGTAGCACTTTGCGGCTAGAGAGGCGGTAGCGGGTCGAAATTGGTACCAGCTTACAACTCTGGCTCACTCTACAACTAGAAAGTCATATCTTCAACACAGGAGTTGCTTTGAGGACACTTTTTTTGATGGCTCGCGTTTCAAAAGAGGGGGTAATCTGTAAACTATTTCGCAATGAATCTTCTAATTTCTACTCTAAATTATAAAAATGTACTGCTATTTTAACGGATAGAAAATGTAAATTGTCCTTCTGTGTAAAGGACCTCAGTTCCCTTAGCTAATAGTAAAAGATGGCCGAAATAGGGCGCGCGTTAGTTCAGTTGTGATATGGGAGGGCGGGTATTTTTCCCTACTTTTGATATTTTTGTCAATTTGATTCCGTTGTGAAGTTAGCACCGGCAGGAA
The DNA here is from genome assembly GCA_030248195.1 of Trissonchulus latispiculum. NCBI lineage: Eukaryota > Metazoa > Nematoda > Enoplea > Enoplida > Ironidae > Trissonchulus > Trissonchulus latispiculum. The sequence continues at coordinate 2,894 of JASAND010012303.1, forward strand.
AGATATAAATTATTCATGAGCTGCTAAGCCTAAGTGAAGATGACATTTCATTTGACAAACGTTCAATCATTTCGCTTTACTCTTGTCTAAATTCGTAGGTTCGGATAGCTAATAGTTGCAGTCCTCCATATTGAGTAGTTCAGGTTCAGTTATAGTGGGTTCTTGCGCATGTACCGGTTGGGTAACAAAGTTGGGGGAATAAGTTGCTTACGATTCGTTGGGTTTCGTCAACTAGTATTGGGTTGGGTTCTTTTGGTAGTTCCTTTGTCGCAGAGTCGGCTTTTGCCGGGCGTTTCGTATTGTTTTTGATATTTCGTCAAGTTTATAATTCTGATTGAAATTAGTGTTTTGTAATAACTTCGTCGTCAAGTTTTTGTTGAAATTAAATAAACCGTTGTAATCATTTCGCTGATTTCTAGTTGATCAGGTCCGAACATTGCTCCAGCATCACACACCACGTTTGTTCACCTGTAATCGAGTTCTAAGTTAGAGAGTAAAAGTCAGGCAACAGCATTTTATTAAGATTAGCATAGTCAAACTTCACACCGTATAGTCTTGCATTGTGATTGGGCGTTGTAAAGTTCATTTTCTCTGGTGCTTTCTTGAAGTGCTACTTATAATTCTGTGAATTTTCTTCTACTATTGGGGAGTGTCTGGCTTCCTTTTTACAATAAACTCGCGGTACTGAATTATAGATTGCCGTCGGCTTCTGTTCTGTAGTTGAGTAGGGTAAGCGGATTTCCAGGACATAGGACATACATGCACTCTCGAACCTTCAACCTTCGTTTATTTAAATTTGTTCATTTACTGAGATAAGCGAAATCTCTACACGTTCGGTTCGGTTGCACTGAGCCATGTTACAACTTATTACAAAGTGTGCTTGGCACGAAATGAAAAAAGTTGCATTCGCTTCATTAGATTATTTCCCATTTGTAGAAATGATTTTAAATATTGGAAAGATTTGAGGTTATATGAACATAATGTTAGTTTGCATGCATGTGCGTATATACATACTTGCTGCTTCAGTTTATATTGTCAGCTGCAGTGTACATGACGTTCCATTCTTCTATTCATGGTGTTGGTCACGCTGTATCAGCGAGCAGTAAACGAAAACGATGCCTTTGGTTTATTATCACCCTTGTAGCTTTTGGCGCCTGCATATTTCAAGTAGTTGACTTGATTAACAAATATCTACGATATGATACCCATATGCAGTTTAGGGTAAATTTTGTCGTTCGTCATGATTTAACTTTACTTTGTCTGATTCAGACGCCTGCTTGTTGACATGTACGTTTCTGATGTTCAAAATGTCTACTAGCTTTTTGATAGGCCGCGCCTTTCAATAACGTATGATTAGCCAGTCTTAACAATATCCAAAAACCACTAATAAAGCGGCTGCACCAACAGACTCACCAAGAATAATGAAAGCTAAATTGTTTTTATATCTCAATGACGAACAAACTTCAACTATCAAGGGTCACAGTATGTGCAAAGACTGAGCTTAAAGTTTCAAATTCATAGCTTTTATACTGCATTTTTTCTTCATTACGATGTTCTTTATTACTATATTTTTTGGTGGAGGCACATATCTAACTAATGACCATTGTATCACACTCAAAATTGCTTCTTGAGAAGAAGAAATTGTTATCATAATGTACATGTTTTATTTTCTGAAGCGACACAGTGATATTTGCTAACATAACGAAATATTAACTATAATTTAATATTTATTTTAAATTTGTTATGGAACTTCAGAAACTGTCCCCTCCACATTTTGATCCAAGTGTTGCAAAGCAGTTGCGCGTAGCAGAGATAGTTCAAAATAGCGTTGCTTTGAAGACTTGTGCTGCTCCTGAGACGATATAATTTTATGTCTTACAGCCGGTTCATATCTAATTTTCCGTCTGTCCGTTTCCTTTAATCCGTTTGACCAAGAGTACATAAGTGCACTATTTCTAAGAAGAAGGTAAGCCGCTAAAGGACGTCTCTTCACTGCAAGGGTGCTCCAACCATAATGCGCAAATGTTTGGGGGAGGGGTCGACAAACATAGACCCTAAGTGGGGAGGGGCAAATTTTGGTTCCCGTTGGGGTGGGGGTCGCCAAGACAGGCTGGATAAATCTGATTTTCTGTTGGCAACCCTTACCAAACAGAGACCTTTTCTGGAAATAACCTGTAACTATCTGAATAAATCCTTTGCGCCTCCCATCCCACCCCACACACCAAACAAGGATGGAGCTCTACGATATGACTGGCTGTTGACTGCCGCAATCCACCAAATGGTTAAGGGTTACGTTTTGGCAACCCCAAACTCGTGTATTAGTACCATTTCGCTATGCCAATAATGAGAGTCAAAAGGCGCTCGTTTGTCATTATTGTGTAAAGTTGGAAGTATGACGCTACCAAACATTGCGGGTGGGAATGGAAACGTCGACCTGGAGGAGATGTAGTTCCAGCCGACCTGAGCGAATATCGCCGAACGAAACCCTAACGAATGGAGATTCGTATCCTTGTTTGGCGAACGGATCGAACCGCCGATGAACGAGCAAGATTCAAATTACAATAGAGAAACCCACCGAAAGTTTGCTGAAAAATAGAAGCTTAAGGTGCTGGTTCGGGTATTTGCAGCAAATTTTGAAAGACTGTAATTTGCTCAATTTCTGGAGTTCAACAATAATTTTTATATCATGGTAAAGCTTAGAATGTGCTTGTTACAACTAGGTAGGTATAGTATAGCTGTCTCATTTCAACTCTTCGGCTTGAACAACATGATATTTGAACAACGACTTGCAATAACATGAAAAAAATTTTTGAACTCATGGATTTCTCGAAGTGCGGGAAAGCTAACGAAAAGCGACCAGTTCAGGCTTCAAAAGAAACGTCTTCCCGAGGGCTATTTTTTCTGAAACTGTTTAACGAGTAAAAAAGCTCAAGATTTTGAGAAAAACGTAAATTTTGTCCGATTTTCGTCAAAATTTTCAAGTTTGGACGCTTATTTCTCTCGAACTGAAAGTAAAAATGCAAAACCATAAAAAATAGCAATTGTCTCAAACATACGTGTGTAAAGACGTTTTTAATTGATTGCATGAGCTGAGAGAAATCCGTGTTTAAAACAATCTAGTTGCGATTTTCAAAATTTCACATTTTCGCTGCTGTGAGCCGGCAGAGATCCGGCAAAGATCTCTCCTTTGGGCGTAAGATGTCCTTTAGGACCATAAATATGGACAATACTTAATCGACAGACTGCACTGTTGTAGCTGTCGAAATCTTGCAATGTTTGATTTTTCTAAAAATGGCCGGTTTTGGACCTCGAAAATCAATTTTCGCTGTTATCTCTTAAACCTTAAGGAATCGAAGAAAACTGTCAAGAGCAAAGTTGTAGGTCTTGGTGAGAGGATTAGAATGACTATCAGTTCACCCATGTAGGGTGGTCACAGTGCAAGTTATGGTGGAATAAAACTAATTTCTCCAAAAGTCCAATTTTCAAGCCGCGACTTTTGTAACATGTTTTATAGGGTAAATAATGTAATTGTAGCAAATTTGAAAAAAATTCAACGACAATTGCGCTTTCAAGGCCCAAAAATACACGAACCCGAACCAGCACCTTAAATAACTAACCTACCTAATAGCCTTCCACTAAGCAACAAGCAAGAATGTTGTGCAAAATGAACCTGTTTTGACCATATTTAAGGTAAATATAGACCTGGTACGAGTATATAAATATTTTTATATCTGTGTATTAGAGTTCCTCATTGGAAAGGACGAGGCTTGCCGAAAACATTTAGAGGCACTTCAAGATCCATGTTTGTTAAGCAGCAGCAGAAGACTTCTATTTCTTGAGCTTCGAATTTTTCGATTTCTTTAACAAAACTCCTTTAAAAATAAGCATTTTAGGATTTTCTCTTCATAGTTGGCCTTTACATTGACAATGCTAGCGATTTAACAATTAGACGATGCTCGCTGCAAAACTGGTTAGTTAATTAAACTACCCATTTCCAAATCCTGTTTGTAACAGTAAATATACTTAGTACACAGGTTTTATACAAATTCGTATAGGATAGCGTGCAAGCATGTGCAAATCATACATCAAGACCGATTATAGTAGACCTGCTGCGCCGAAGCGCAGCAGGAAAAACCTTATCTGAAAATACACAATTGCAAACAAAAACCTAATCCACCAAAAAGACAACAGTATTAAAAGTTGAAACCGAGTTTACTCATAAAGATACAAGAAAAGGAGGGACCCCTGAGAACGTTACGGACAAAGGAATAAATTTTATAACAGAGAAAAATTACAGAACATTTTTTACTTACACTTAAACATTTTTAGTTTCTTCCAACAACTTACTTACACTGTAAAACAAACGCACACACATGCATAAATTAAACTTGTTAAAACATTTAGCTCAACAGCATTAGCTAAGGTTTATTCCAGGAAGGATTCAGTCCGCCAAAAGTTAACCAAGTGTCGTAAGGGAAAAGTCAGTCAAGTGCTTTCATAGATTTTGAAATTTTGATTGTTTTGTTTGCTTGCGCACAGCCAGAAAGTAGAGCCGTGCTGAACTATAAACCATCAAACTGTAAACAACCCTTTGGGACAAATTGACAAACGGACAAACGGAAAACTGTGAATCAACAGATCAAACATCAGATTTGCGAACAAGCGGACAAAGGTACCGACCTTAAAGCTTATAATGAGCCAATAATGACTTTTCAAATAATTCCCTCATTTCCGCTGACTTGTTGCAAGTTTTGCTTCTATACTGCTTCTAATATGCCTGCACAAGAGTAAGTCTGAATTCAACATCCAAAATTTCGTTATTCCACAATCAAAGCGAATTTTGTCCCGAGTAATCCCACGCTCCCATATGGGACGAGATCTGAATCCCATCCCATCCCATCCCACGGGATCTCGTGGGATCTCATGGGACCCCATCCCATTCGTCAATACTGCTGTAGAAGTTACCAAATTATTTAGCCAGCATTTTGCATGATTGCTCGTAGGAGTGATAAAGTTCATGCAAGTAACAACAACTGTAATTACAATTTAATATATATTAAAATTACACTATAATTGCATTTGTTTACATTTTTGCAAATTTACACAATTTATGGAATGGTTTTGGGTTTTATCCTTGTTTTGTGGAGTAAATCCATGAAAATAAGAAATCCTCGAAAAATTGCAAAGCGTTCGAAAAACGGGCGACTGCTTTAGAAATGTCAAAATCTCTGAAATTTCCTGCCTCAGAGTTGTATTTTTAGCTCGCTGGATACGAACCAGTTCCGTTTCCGGCGGTTGGAATTTGTAATATCAATCCAGTGCGAATGGATGCAATCCAAAACCATCCGAGCCTAAAACATATTGTGAGGACATAATGATTAATTAATTCATTAATTAATTAGCATTACAAGAATGTTAACAATAGCATCTCTATTAATCATTAGTTTGCAGACGGTTTTATACTTACTGTATACCTTATAGGGTACCGGGATATATTAAAAATACAAGCAGTGGGTTTAGTGCGACTGAGTGTATTTGTTTTAGATTAATGGCTTTCTCCAGCAACATGATTTTGCTCCAGACAGCTCAAAAGACAGCAGTGATTCTTTTTCTCAAGATGAGGAATTACAGAAACGAAGCAACAGAGTTCGCAGTAAGATTTTGTCACGCTGACTGTATATAACACTATTATATTAAAGTTTGTGAGTCAATTTTCAAAGATAATATTGAAAGCAGCACTTTATGTTACACAAACATAATACCCAATTTCGGGAGTTCAGAGGAGCATTATACGTAGTTTTAAAACTATGTATAACTATGTGAACTTTATAATCAGCAATTCGCATGAGTTTTCGAAACTAGTAAAAGTAGCCAAAAAATTAGCAAGAGAAGTATCAAAAATCTCCTGGCATAACATTTAAATGCACACCAAAAATTGATGAGCATCGATTTCTCAAAACTCTAGAATCGGCCAATGTTTTTGTGCCATTATATGAAGGACATATGGGCCGAGGGTTTTTTCCCGGATTTGGCAGCTGGTCTTAATGGCCAAATGCACGGTAACACGAAATTTCGCAAATTCACACTAAGCCATCTTGCAACTCAAAACGATCGACGTCAACAACAAGGTCGCAGTTTTGCCAAAATGATTTTGCGGCCAAATCTTAAATTAATTAAATATTAAATATTGTCAGGTACTAGGCATGGCTAAAAGGTGCAATTGACTGTGAATCGATTGACAATAACTTTTACGTAAGATTGCCAAAGGATTTGCAGAAATTTTGAAAAAATTCTTTCCTCAAAAAAGCCATTTTTTGACCCCCACAGTAGTTGTTTGCTTACACTGACCGAACCACTGAAGGTAAGTCAGAGGCTGTAATTAATTTCAAAGGAATCTATAAAACCGCGACAGCTTTCTTGTAATTGACCTGAGTACCTCAGCCCTAGTAGACTCGTAACTCCGTGCATTCCTTGCACAGCCTGTTTGAAATGTGCGGGCAAACTCTGTAAGATGTACTGTAGGCCCGATTACTCAGGCAATGCCATCGTCGGATCCAAATGTGTTAGATTTGGATAGAGTCTTGCTATTAGATCTGCGGTACTGTCTAAATCAGCTTGCAAAAATCCAAGAAGGTCGAAACTATCGGAGTCAGTAGGTTCCGTTTTGACTACTATCTGTACTTGTTTCGCCCACTCGTCTTGTCTCTCTTTGGCCTCGTCACTCCAACGCTCAGCTGTCTCAGAAATATTTTTATTAAAGTGCAAGGCTTGAAGACTTCTTTCGGAGACTTGGTCACAGGAGCCTGTCTGTGTTGAACGGGTTTCCTTTCTACCCCTACCTGTAGAGGCTACATACTGAACAAAGGTTTTCGTTTTAGGGACTTCACCTATTACTTTTCCGACACTCGCTTGAATTTCATAGCTTGCGTCGTTTTTTTGGTCAGAACCTGTTCTGTTCTCCCGAGTCCACTGTTCAGCTTATGTACAACTGAATAGTTTTACGTTATCTCGGTGGAACCTCCAAATGTCACAGAGCAACTGTATGCTGTTGGTATCGTTGGTTACTTCTACTTGTAAGATGAGAAAGAAGGTTGCTGTATGCTTGAGTCTGGATCGTATGTCCCCTTCTACGGACTGATAGCGTTCGTAGGAATAAACGTCCTCGTCTAGTAGACGGAATCACCCAACCACTTGGATTTAGCTCTGATTTCAGTGATTTACTGACGACACTCACGTACAGAGTACAGACAGAACTGAACTACCTGACAAACAAGGTTACTTCTTATAAACATAAGCGCATTAAATATTCATGCAAACATTGATGAGCAGACAGAGACATAATAACAGTAATAGGCTATTTACGAGGTAGGAAACATATAATTGAAACAACTTAGGATTAGTTTACCAGACAGCTACATACTATTATTGAACAGCCAGACACTATTAATGAATGATTAACACGAGTACATTTATCCGCATAACAGATATGGCACATAAGGACAAGACAACGCCTAAGCTAGCTACGACATTGTACAGTATTTTTGTTGTACAGTATTGTCGTGGTACAGTGGTTTTGCCAATAAAAGTCAGCCGCCTGTATGTGCCATTCACTTGCTTTTGTCGCGTTACAGTATTAGTGTTTGACATTGGTTTATCGCTCCACCGTATCGGTGTTTGCCACTTTTCACCATAAACTAAGGTAACAGCCAGAACTGCTCCAAATTGATCACTAGCGTCGCTCCTGGTATAATTTTTAGACTAAAATACCTCAAGTTTTCCCAATCAAAATGGACAGTCTTGACCTGGGGTATTGCTCGGAACGGTTCTACTGGAACCGGTAGAACCGGAACCGGAACCGGAACCGGAAGGATTTTTAGAACCGGAACCGGAACCGGTAGCATTTGGAACCGGACCGGTTCCAGTGTAATTTGTTTCAGATGTTTTGAAAAATGTATCCAAAAATTAAGTTTTCGCCTGCAAATTTTCAAAATTTCTCTAGCTTTTAAATAACACTTTCAGTCGGGAAATTCTGAAAATTTTTCTAGCTTTTGAATGTAGTCTTTTGAAAGTTTCCGAAACCTATTATGCGGCATTATTTTTTAACATGTAAGAGTTATAACTTTTTCTTGCATGTTGGTAAGATATGCAATTACTTTTGAGCTGATGATTCCTTTTTGGAGTAACCAACTTTGAAGCACTAATAATAATTGTTACTTGGAGCAAGGTCTGTCTCTTGTGCATTTTATTGTGCACATGCACACTTTTTCCAAGCTGCACACTTAAATTTATTAATGCACACTTAAATGCACAGTCAAATTATACTTCCGCTAACCTAAAAAAAATTTCCGCTGTCCTAAAAAATTTCGAAAGTGCTTCAAATTTTAAAAAAAGCTCTAGCTTTTAGCTGGGGGATGCCGCCCCCAGACCCCCGCATCTTCTTACTATTTTTCGATCAGAGCAACGTCGCAAAGACCTTACTTCTGTTCTATTCTTTCTTGTTTACAAAAGCCACTAATTAATTATTGAAATATTTTGGCTTTGGGTTGTATTTATATACTTATATATGTCCCTTCATTGTCAGAAATAAGCGACTGGATTAAGCCAATTTCTCTTAAAGTATTTCTTCACATTTTTTCCTTTACAACGGTTCGACGCGTACAATGCTAGCTCTCTTACTGCCGTTTGTTAATCTGTTAAAGCGACAAGAAATTGTTCAGAAAAATTTTTTAAAATGCAACATTTTTTCCAAAATTTTTTCCAATAAAAACAATTTTTCCAAAACGCACCCTATTTTTTAATATGCACAAAAAATGCACAAATATCCGATATCTATCAAAAACAAACCCTAACTTGGAGTTAAGAAACCATCTTTATATCAAAATATAGCCTAAGATTTCTTTTTCTAATTCTTTCTCTTAGTAGACAGTCGTTGACAAACAAACATATGAATTCTTTACTGTTTCCAAATTTTTACATTTTTCCACTTCTTACAGCTACAATGTACCGCCAAATGTCAAGAAATAAGATTCCAGTGTATATGTCTTGCTGTATCAATGCAAAAAAGAAACATGACTAGTTTTTGAGCAAACAAGATAGAGGATTGCGAACAATTAACAAATTCTTGGTCAATTGCCAAGCAAAATAAATCAGAGGAGAGGACCAGCTAATTAGTGGCAGTGACATGCTGTGAATGCGTAAATCCTATACTTAGTGACAGTTGAACAAACTATTACCATGGGACACAGGAAACGAGTTTAGGATTGAAATTTTTTACATATTCATTACACTTTTAACACATTTTAAAACTATTAAAACTGGCATAAAAATTAATTACTATTTTACATGTAAATTAATAACGTTGAGCATATAACAACGTTGGCTCATAAGGTTTTGGTCCAATTTATACAAAAAACTAAAAAAAATTGAATTATAAGCCTTTTTACAGAAATCTCAATTGGAACCGGAACCGGAAGCTAGAACCGGAACCGGAACCGGAACCGGAACCGGTGTTCTGGAAGCGGAACCGGAACCGGTTTCAAAAATCGGAACCGGTCCGAGCACTAGCAACGGTCCCGTTCATGGGTCACGTGCCTAAGTCCAAACTAAGTTTTGAGGTTTCAAAACTGTTTTCAAATCTACGCCGAAGTTTTCCCGCAGGAAATGACTCAATTCTGAAGTTTAACCTAGCGTCGGTTGAGGTTCCGGTCATGGGTACCCTACAGTACGGAGATTTGACCTTAACAAAGCTGAGCTCATTTGTGAATTCTACGAAATCAAAAACATCCGGGTAAAGTTTTTCTAGCGAAAACTGACAACTTTGAAATTTGACTTTTGGCCGACTATGTGCAGCACGGAGGTTAAGAAGTAAAACAAGACGGTCATTTTTGAAATCTCTGACCAACTAAATCCCCTTGATGAAGTTTTCAAGACGAGAATGGACAACTTTGTTGAGTCGACCGTGGTTCCGGTCACCTCCTCCACAACCCTCAGACTCCTCCCAACTCCACAACGCCACACACCTCCCAACTCAACAACCACCAAGACCCTCTCACAATGCGACAACATTTTAGTAACCCTTACTACTGCCCGTCCTCCAAGATTTCGGCCATAATGTGCAGGCATCTAGAAGGTATATATAAACTGCTAGGAAACTCTTGGTAGCCCCAACAGTACGTAATGAGTTTTAATAGAATAACATGCGTTCACTATATAAAGAGGGCAAGAAATATCCTACGCGCTGACTCCCTGTAAAACCGCGCCTATATGGGTGCATGGCCCCAAGCTGGGGCATATACTACTTAATGTAGAGGTATGCTTTGTGCAGTGTTTTTGTGGTGATTTTTTGAAACGCTATAACTTTCGCAATTTTGGGAGTTGGAAAGAGCTTTATACATTGTTTTAAAGCTTATTATCTGAACATTCCCATGGGCTTACTAAATTTGGAAATTGTGAAAATTAGATATTTTAAATTAAATTAAATTTAAAAAATAGCAGAAATTTTCTGACATGCTGACATCTAACAGGACGAATATAGACCCAAAAGTTTTGTACATCAATTTCTCAAAACTGATGAAGTCCGGTCCTCAAAACGGTCCGAGGGTAGTTTTTTTGGACTTGGCTCAGCAGGTCTTAACGGTCGAAAAAATCGGCCTAATGCACGGTAACACGAAATTTCGCAAAGTCGCATTGAGTTTTTTACTACTCGATACATTTTAGCCCAAACCAAGAGAAACGTCCCTCCGCAGAAGTTCGAATTTCAATTCTACCATAAATCTCCAGAATCCGTTCAGTAGTTTTTGCGAAATCGATGTTCGAAACAAAATAATCGCAGTTTCGCCAAAATGATTTTTCGGCATCTCTAGCTTAAGCAATAAGTCCGGCTAATAGGCATTCATAAAATGGGCACTTGGACTCTGTATCGATTGAGTATAAATAAGCCAACTTTGTCCTTAACATGTCGCAGTAATTTGAAAACAACTGATTTCCTCGAAAATTGCTATTTTTTACATTAGCAACAGTTTTTGCTTATACCGAATTAACCACTGGAGATATCTCAAAGGTACTAAAAGCAAAAAATTTCGTGTCCTCTTTCTAGCCATAACAACCAATCCCGTGTCTTCTCTACCTGCTGAGAGCCTAAGGCCCAAAACAAAAAATTTCTTATCTTTTAGCCTAAAAATACAAGACTGGTCCCAGAATGTTAATGAGCACGGAAATAGGTGTTTCGTAAGTTTTAACCATTTACGTAAAGGATTAAAGCCGTATGAGTCTAAAATATCCGAAAGAAAACCAGCACCTTAAATGCTGCTCCAAAACGGCCACTAGCGGCCGTGCGATATTTTTAGATCAGTTGCGAATTTTACGACCCCATAATTTAAATTAAAATTTAAATATCCATTTAAATACCAAATAGATAGTGCTTTCCCTTTTTAAAAGGTAAGCCATGGTGCCGGTCTTGGGTCCCGGAGCTTACGTCTGAACTAAAGTCTGAGGTCATTTTTGAAATCTGCACCCTAGAAAACTCCTTAGATAAAGTTTTCCCGATAAACATTGGCAACTTTGGAATTTTGCCTAGGACAAGTGGTTCGGAACAAGGGTCACTTACATTTGATCTCAACAAAAGTCTAAGGTCATTTTTAACTTCTACGTCTTCGAAAACTTCCTAGGTAAAGTTTTCCGGGCGAAAATGGTCAATTTTGAAGTTTGACCTTGGGTCGACCGTGGTTCTGGTCATCCCCCGCAAACACAAAACCCTCCCCCCAAATCCACAACCACAAAAACCTCCCCCAACTCCACAACCACAAAAACCTCCGAACAAGTTTCCACCACAACCTTCCCCCATTTCTCGGACACAACCTCCAAAACCCCCTACCAATGCGACACCAATTTAGCACCCTATACTACTAATGGTGTTACGTGAACAATGTAATCATGTTATGTACGTGTTTGAACTAAAACGCATCTGACCATACTATTTGTTTAAGCTGATCCCAGAGATCTTTCAACTTTCTACTGCTAGAATCATATGCATTTCAATTCAATCGCATATAAGCACACGCTTATATAGTTCAGTCATATAACAGTGCATAGTTGAGCAACTAAGATCTCGGGAAGGGTTCAACTTATAGAGATCAGATTCATATGCGGGGTGAAGCTTTGACAATTGGCATTTGACAAGGAAGACATTTTGACAAACGGTCAATGCTTCTTCTCTGTTTCGACTAAATTTATAAGTTGCATAGCTAATAGTCACTATTCGCCATATTTTGAAAGTTGCATTAAGGTTCGCTTAGAAATTTGGTGGGGTTAAGTTGCGTTGCGTAGGTTGGGAAAATCTGATTCAAACTGACCCAAGTTTCTGGTGCAGATTTTTGGAATATGAAATGAATTGAATAATTATCAAGAATTTCAGAAATCAGCTGCTATTCTGTTTCAGCTCGACAGGCTACTGTGTGCTACGATCCGGAAATTCCGTGCTGGGACGCCGCGAACAATGACTGTTATAACGCCACGTTTGAAGGCGATGTCAGTACAACGCTTGGTGGCCACACATGCCAAAATTGGGAATCTCAGTCTCCACATTCGCACAATTATGATATAGGAAATCACAATTACTGTGCCAATGTGGACAGCTCTTTTGGGCCATGGTGTTACACTACAGTCAGCACACCAGGATGGGAATACTGCTTAAACCGTTGTGGTTTGTTAATTGTAAAATTTGACACTTCAGTGACACATCTGTAATTTCGTAAAGTACAGAACAGTAAGATCGAGAAAAAGCAGTTTGCCCCTGCCAACTATTGTCCAGGGATAAATCCGCCATCGTGGTTGAAACAAGTTATGCTGAAGTAGCAAATAAGATTATTAGTATATTTCCCTTCATGATTGACTAGAATTTTGAAAATAGGACGACAAACAGACGAAATTCTAGCCTACTTCTTATTTAGTGAGCTTAAATTTTGAATTTTAGGACGACAAATTGTTGTCTATTGTTTCTTTTAGGCAGTTCCCCAATTTTGTTGAATGCAAGCCCATTTTTGTCTAATATTTATTCTGGATATGGATATGGATATAACCAAGAGTACATAATACATACGAGTATGACAGCTGTCATACTCTATGTATTATAAGCGCAACACATCCTGTGCACCCTAGCGGCTGACCCCGCCCCCGCACATTGGACCCCAGTGACTCCCCCCCCCCCGCAAATTGGTACCCAGTCGAAACGGGGGTAGTCTCATTCGTTCTATGTTTTTGTGCTAAAGCTCGAAAACACAAGCACTACTTGCACGAGTTTTGTGTCTGTTTCTAGCTTTAAAACACGAGCATAGCGCGAAATCCCTTTGAAGTGAAGGGTCCAATTTGCGGGGGGGGGGGAGGTCAGCCGTTAGCGTACAGAGGATGTGTCACGCTTGTAATACATAGAGTATGACTGCTGTCATACTCTTATGTATTATGTACTCTTGAAACTATTTTCCAAAACACTCGTGCTACGATATGTTTGGTCTTTTTGTAAAATCTTACAATTTCGAAATTTTGTTTGATTCTTTGTCTTCATATGTGTCATACCCGACTGGGGTTCATATGTTAAACAAAAAATTAGATTTTACACCAAACATTTAATTCACTTTGGCTTCGCCAGAATTTTTTAATTGAAATTCGTATTTTTTTTGTGAATGGCCCATCTTCACGAAAAAATAGAAACTTGAATTTAAAATCCGAATAAATTACAGCGAATCCGAAAATATTAGCAAAATTAGATTTGTCACCATCTCCTCAAACCATATAAGTGTTCGTCACGATGTTTATGGATCTCCTTGTGTAGGTTTTTGTGAAGTTTTCCCGATCTTGGAATTTTTTGATCTTTCGGTTTAGGCTTGTTTATGGTTTTATCGTTAAATTAATTCGAATTTTTTCAGTTCTCCGGGTATAGAATTAATTTGCTTTGGGATTCTAGGGCACTTTTGTTTTCCGATTTATCGAGTTTTTTGCGAGTTATACTTGAATTCTATAATTAATCTCATACTTGTCGCAGGTATACGGGCTTTTGATGCCATTTCGACTCCCTTAGTGTGTTGGTTTCTTGGTACTAAATTACCAAGTATATACTTGTAATCTAGCAATTGACAGCAGGATAAAACTAGCCCGAAATTTGAGCCAAGCATATAAAAACGACACACCCTGGTGAACAAATCCCACCCTGCCCCTCCCCCTCCCACCTCTCTTTCCCAGGATGAAATTATGGATCAACTTTTTCCACCTGCTGCTAGTGTTTCGACAGTCACTTTGGGTGATGTAGTGTTTCACTCAAATGAAAATTCTTCTCTTTCGTTGGTAAATTTAGATCAGCCCTGTGTTCAATTGGTTCTACCGGTGCAGGCCGAACAAGGGCCCCCGCGTCTTGCTTCAGTTTTACTACCCGCAAATTTAGTGTCTGATTCTCTTTCTCTGGCGGGGCAAATGGCTATCGAGCCGTCGCCTCAGCCGGTTCCAGCTCCACTCGGAGCTTGGCCGGCTCCGCCACGTCTAACTTTACCTGTGTCCACTTTTGTAGCGGTGATTTCTACTCAAACAGGGGTGATGCGCCCTCCTACTTTTAGTGAATCTTTTCAGTTTTTACGAAATCAATCGGCGGCCACGTTTACTTTTCAGCCGCGTATGAGTTGTCCTCTGCGTATGTCCCTTCCCCGTCCTGCCTCCCGGTCCGCCCCTACCTCTCCCTCTCCTTCCCCTACAGTCCCTATCTGGAACGCGCAAAATCAACCGAATTTACAACAGGCGGCTCAGTCACAAGTTGAGTGGTACATGTCACATTTAAATTTTCGCACGCCAGGCTTGGGCTCATTACCTGTTGCAGCTAGAACTTTGTTTTCTGATGCATTTTGGCACCGCATGCCTCCAATTTCAACAGACCTCCAATTTGCGGTCCTCGCTTCCTTGGGTTTTTCTAAGGAACTTTTGTCTGTCTGGATTGGTCATCCAGCTCCATGGGACGCTATTGAAATTGTTTATGTTTTGATGTCACGTGCTGATTTTTCCATGACTCAACTTTTGCAAATTATTTTTCCAGGTTCCACTTTTCCGGAGCAAGATGGCGTCCCGCCTGCCGGCACTCCATCTGCAGGTTTGGGATTGACTCCCGACCCTATGTTTGCTCCTACTCCGGGCACAAATCGCCCTTCTCGTTCTTCTTCAGTCCCGGCTTCACGTGCTACGGTGCGTTTTAGCTCGGACGAGGCCTCGTCCATTTCTGGACAACCTGGGACTTCCGGATCTGCGGAGGCTCAGGAGGTCTCACAACCTCTTTCGACTGATCCTAGGTATGCTAAGCGCGATTTTCCACAGCAAAAAATCAACATTTGTCTCTACTAAAATTGGACATTCCTTTACAGACTTTTTTATTGAGGGCTTCTGCAACATTGCCTCCGTCTCACACGATTCAGTGGCCTGAGTCACATCTTTTGTCTTTTGCGAGTTTAAATCAGCAGTTTGAATGTTCGGCGGCCCCTTGGGACCATCCTGCAAATTCGAAGCCAGTTTTGTACAAGTATTCTGCGCGTTATCTGGTGGAAAAAGCGGTTCCACGTTTTTATGCTGATCCACCGCCACACATTACACATCGTAGCGGGTTTTCTCTGGACCGGGAAATCAGGTCTATGAAACCTCCGTCGCTGGCCCTTACCATTGATGATGGTGCCCTAATAGGGACTCCTAAGTACGAGGGTCCACAGGAAATTGACCCGCATTACCATAAGGCATTACCATTGACAGAGGACCCTTCGAGGCCTGGTACGGTTCGCTCTGGTAGGGTCCGGCTGGACGGGCCTTCTGTTCGGTGACTGTCTACGGTTGGAAATTGCATTGTCTGCGGTGCTGGGGAGTATACCGCGAGTGTCCCTTCCATCGCACACCTGTGACACTGTCCTCCCACCCTAATTTTGTGTGATTTTTGTTGTTGTTTAATCAATGTATAGGTGATTGGTACCTTTTTTCGGGTTTTAGCATTTGGTTGTGCTTTTACGGGGAGGGAGCCGTAGGGTTCAAAATTTTAAAATTTGGGTTCAGTTGATTGCATTTTCTTTCTTCTTTCGTTAGGGTGCCCGCCACCTCGGTATAGCCGTTGTAATCGTCGGTGTCGGTATAGCTAGTTTTTCTCTATCACCTTTCTGTCTGTTTTGTTTTTCTACTCAATATGGTTACACGGTGTATTCTTCTTTTCATATTTCAAATTCTCTTCGCTCTTTTCTTGAACCATTACAAT
>JASAND010012306.1:0-39564 GCA_030248195.1 Trissonchulus latispiculum
AACGCACTCGTGGAACTGGACAACCTGTGAGTGTAGTTTAGTGGGGAGGGGGGGGGTCGAGTTGATACGTTGGATTGTAAACTGCTGTCCTTAACAGAAAATCGGGGTGATTCAAAGAAACATAACCAATTATATATATAGAAATTGTAATTTTTTCGTGAAATTCACTACGAAATATGCATACATATACATACAAATATATATACGTCTACTATCTTAGAGAGAGGAGTTAGATGTGGGTAACATGGCATGTATGAGAGCGAGGGACAAAAGTGTATATATATATATAATATATATATATATATATATATATATATGTATGTATATATATTATAGATATGTAAGAATTACCTATGCTTATGAACTTAATTTTTATAGCATATAATAAGGCTGCGCACCGCGTACATAGTTTCATGTACTCGCATGTTCACGGTTTCTGTCATTAGACCAAGCTACATGCAGCAGTTGTAGACCCCAGAGGCTAAGTTTTGAAAAACGTCTTTAAAAACTTTGGTTTGGAAATTTGAAAACTTTTTGTTGTCGAATTGATACCCGAATTTTACCGCAATTATATACATAAAAATTATCCAGGTATCCGTTCCGTGCCTTATCTCAGACAGTAAGTAACACAGCAATAAGATATATTCATTCAGTCTCCAAAAATAACTAAGCCTACACATGTCTATAGGCGTTACTTAAGTATAAGGTAGCTGCTTATATATAATTTATAAAAGGTATATATATACATATGTACTAGAAGAACAGGCAATTCCAACGAGTTTTATTATCAGAAATTTGTGTATAAATTCAGCTGCGCAGACAGTCTTAGAGATAAGTATATATATATATACCTGAAACATCTACATAAGCTGGCCCATGTCAAGATAAGAGTTAGATCCCCCAGAACTTCCATCAGAAAAAAGGAGGTGCTCAATTTTTTCATGCATTTGTATCCATCACTCAGTGACTATGTTACGGATCTATGCTATCTGACACACACTTTACTTCATGATACATAGGTTGATAATGTGCATATATACGGTAAAATGGGGTAACTTCGGCAGGTTTTCAAAATTTGAAGCAGTGGAACTTTTGTATTACTAGCCCTACCAAGCCGGTTTTGGTATTAATTTGACGCTTTCGACGTCCTCTATCGCGCTCCGCTGTCATACGTTGACATTTCGGAGTGCAATATTAATTTTTTTTAAAAATGGCCAGGTGCCGAAGTTACCCCCGAGTGGGGTGATTTCGGCACCAGTCATAAATTAGCTTGTTTTGTGGATTTAACCTCCCCTAGGGGCAACATTGGCATGTTTGGAAGTTTTTAAAAAATTGCTGATTCATCCAACAACAGTATACAACAAAAACAAGGCTTCTGAAGCATGAAAACAAGGTTTTCTGTAAACTACAAGAAGGAACCAGTACTGACAAGAAAAAAGGCGCTTTAAATGAAGCGGTATATACTCCTCTGCTGACTAGTAAAAAACAAGAACAAGTATATATACAGTTCAAAAAGTAAACAAAAAATACGAAATAAAGTGATTTCCAAGAGGCAGTGGGATTCATATTTGGCAGTTGGAATTGGGATGTTCAAAAAAATGCATAGCTCGTATAGGAAGGGTTGTTAAGCAAAAATTTTGACTCGCACGTCAAGAAACTGGTCCCCAATCTCATCCATTGCGTCATCCGATATTTTAAACAGGCGGGAGGTTGCCGGAATTGGTGGATCCTTCAGTTTTCCAAAAATTTCCACCGGTGGAAACCATCCTCCATCGGGATTTATGGGCCAATGGGACTCTGTGGCTGCACTACCAGAATGCATGAAATTGACTTTAAACTCAACCGTTTTGGTGGCAGAATCTCCCCAGAAATTCGTGCCGAAGTTACCCCAAAAGTCATATGGGAGCGGGGGTAATTGTGGCAGGAGGAATAAATGTAAATTGGTTCAACAAAACAAAAAGGGAACTATTTCATTGAAAAATTCAGAGTTTTAGCATTAAGAAATGATAAATTTTGTATGCCTATTATGAACAGAACACAAATAAGCTGTCCTACTTTGAAATACACTTTTTTCGATAAATTAAGCAGTTGGAATAAAGTAGGGTTTGTGTGATGAAAAAAGCGTTTATTACAAACGTAATTTGCATATTCGTAATCAGCGCACTACGAGGGTAATTCCGACATGTTCATCAGGCTGGAACAGTGAATAATAAGTCCTGTACATTAATTCAAAGTGGTTTGTCACAGGTATGCCAATGTTACCCCTAGAATCCGAAGTTACCCCGTTTTACCGTACGTATTTGTATCTCAGTCATCAAATTTGTGGCATATATATATAACTTGGGTGTACTGGGCGCAGGGTTGGGCGAGACCGAGATTTTACCGAGACCGAGACCGAGAACGAGACCGAGACCAAGGTACCGAGACCGAGACCGAGACCGAGACTGGCCAAGTCTCGGCTTTTGGGTGAGACCGAGACCGAGACCGAGACAAGCAATTTTTAGCTTAAAATTAGTTTCAACCAGTTTTTGAGGCTTAGATATAGTATTAAGGGCTTTAACACATAAACATATGGTTTCCGCACCTCGTTAGTTAATTTTCATAACATTGATTTAAAATTTTCGCCAAAATTAGATATTTTCAAAAAATTTCCGGTCTCGGTCCGAGACCGAGACTTTTGGATGAGCGAGACCGAGACTGGCCAAGTCTCGGCTTTTGGGCGAGACCGAGACCGAGACCGAGACTCCCAACCCTGGGGGGGGGTCCTCCTGGCCTCTCTCAGAAGTTTAGACTGAAAAATTTGTGGAAATAACAAACATCCAATGTCCACAATATTGGTATCGATCGGATGCCGACGACAAGATGAACAGGATCGCATGAGATCTAGGTTCAGGTAATACACACAACTTTTCAAAATCCCCGGACTCCCGAGTTCTCAGAACATCCAGGAAACGCTTAAAACTAGATTAGTAGAGGCTGAAATCTCCATCTCCAATCAAATCAAATCTCTTGCAGCTTACAGCTCTAACCGGAATCCTACTAACGTAGACGTGTTCGAAATAGTTGTCGGTATTGTAGCATACTGAATATACAGATATCAAG
The DNA here is from genome assembly GCA_030248195.1 of Trissonchulus latispiculum. Taxonomy (NCBI): domain Eukaryota; kingdom Metazoa; phylum Nematoda; class Enoplea; order Enoplida; family Ironidae; genus Trissonchulus; species Trissonchulus latispiculum. The sequence continues at coordinate 3,103 of JASAND010012306.1, forward strand.
GTGTGTAAATTAATCAACAAAAATGTTTTAAAATCGGATTTGAGTATATATATATATATATATATATATATGTTATGCAACTCAAGGTTTGAGGAAAATGTATAGTCTACCCTCAAGACATGTGTGTAACTTAAACTAAGAGGTAAAAGCTTGCTGACCGGCTGGTTATCCTTAAAACTCCGTTTATCATGTTTGATATTGAGATTTTGCCGGTTCTGCAACTTGATATCCACTGCTCTCTCAGTCTCTATCTTTCTATCTTTATTTCCCCCTTTGTGTTTGCTGGAAGTCAGATGTAGGTTAGGGGGAACCTCGAGGCTCGAACACTCGTTTAAAAAAGCGCTTTCAGGCACAATTGTTGACACTGACTGACTCAAAACTCTCCCCTCCTATACCCATTGATAAATGATAATTAAAAAGATTAAAAACTCTACAAAGCAAGAAAAACGTTACAAATAAGGCTAAAAGTATAACTCAAGAGCAAGATAGTAGAATTTATTTTCACACTCCCTTACAAACAAGAAATATATAGTACGTAGAAAATTGATGGCATGTTTTAAATTTTAGAACTAAAACAAAGTTTAAGCTTAACTTGAGCGTTTAAGCAGCAGACAGGATGGAAGAGTCCGAAAAAACTCTAGGTCCTCGCGAGATTAGAACCCTCGCTGTGATTTTTTGTTTGGGCGATCAGAAGCTTTACGTAGGAAATGGTAAATCCGGATATATATTCTGGGCTTTTTCTAGGCGAAAAAAGTGGGGGTGGGGAGAGTGGGGGGAATCTAAAGTGGTCTAAAATCGCTAAAAATGCAGTAAAAATAGCCTGTTTTCTACATATACTGCTATAACTATGCTTAAAAGTGCTCAAAAATTGAGTTTGAGTACCAAAATAGGCGATTTTTGAGCAAAAAATTCCGGCGGAGCCGGAAAATTTTTGAAAATTTTGACCAAAAATCCTTAAAATTTGGAAATTTTCTGGGTACCTTATAGTGAGTTGGGGGGAAGCCCAAAAAGTGGGGGTGGGGTCGAGTGGGGGGGGACCCAAAAAGTGGGGGGGGGGGGGATCCCAGCCCCCCCCCCAGTAAAAAGCCCAGATATACGCACATAGTTTTCTTAACTTTCTTTGGTTCGGTCTGGCCCGGTCTGAAATATCTATAACAATATATAAAATATGCAAAAGTATATGCTAAAAGCAATGCAACAAATTTTTGGCTCTTTTTATATCCCCCGAAATTTTCATACCCACGGGGACTATGTACTTCTCGGAAAAAAATCCGTCAAAAGAGCAAAGTGTATATATACCTAATATCCAGCATATGCTTAAGCTAAGACTTAGGCTGTGTGTTTGTAGCTTTGAAAGCTGGCTGACCTGCAATTTCCGATTTACAGCGTAGGCGGTTAGGTATCTTCTGTAGGTTCGTATATGCTGTATATAAACTGACTGTAATTAGTTTTGTACTCTAGCACTGTATATAATATGTACGTAATCAGGCTCATGTTATATATTCTTACCTACATTTGCACTAATTAGCATAAATGAACTAATTATTCTCAAGTCCACCTGTGTTTATATATATATTTTTTATATATTATATATATATATATACATACAATACTCTCTAACTTGGCAATACTATTTACTATTATACTTTTATACTTTTATATACTTATATATACTTTATATATATATATATATACTTTGTAAATTATAGTTTATATACTTTATATACTATAAATTATATACTTATTTATATATATACTTTATATTTTTTACTTATATATACTTATACATACTTTTATACACAACAGCAAAATTCTTACAACAGAAATTGGATTACAGAGACAATTCTATTGTCCAGTTCAATTCAAACTTTTGCTGCCGATTCAGATCTTTAGTTCACCCAGAAAACTTCACAACACCCTTAGACGAATAAAATCTACAGCCAACAGCTACCGTTGTTTGGCCGACGCACAACACTATTTAGTCGGAAGTTATGTATTAAAAATCTCCATTAGATTAATTAACCAGTTGACTGAAAGACAATTTTACGCAACATATTAGGCTGATCAGATTGGGAGAAGGTACCACCTGCATCAATCTGCCGCAAACATGAAATTTTGGATCCTGGATCCGTTTGTGAACTTTTACCATTTGCGATTTCCAAGCAAAAATCCTGCAACTCAAAGTGCTCTGTTGTCGGCTGACAACAGGAAATTGATTATTATGGGTATGTTATCTCGGTGCCAAAACATCCCCCCAAATTGTATTTGTACTTATCCGACCCGAGATCTTCAAGGAGTTGGCCAGTCAGGGGGGGAAACCCCTTTGAATGGAGCTAACGGGTGACCACGATGCGGTGAAAGCAGCATGGCCACTTCTGCCCCGGCAGTAGCCTTGCCTATGCCTCGGGTAATTACTATATGCAATTATTCAGTGCCATACCGTGGACCCAGTACAAAATTTGGTATGGCACTACCCCTCATCGCGAAAGCAACTGGGGTGTGACACTAAGGGAAAAATCAGTAATCAGTAAGTTAGTTTCCGTTGCACAAGACTACTGATTACTGATTACGTGAGAAATACACGTCTTCATACACATTTACTGATTACTGATTAGATAAGAAATGCAAGTCCATATATGCAACTTTTCAGCAAAATCGAAGACAAAAAATTTTTTGGTTCGTTATGCAACATATATACAACTACTGTTAGGAGACAAATGTTATATAGGGAAAAAGTAGAAAAAGTGACCGTAGGAAATTCCAACCTACAGAAGGTTTGGTGCCAGTGCTTATCTCCGGATTCACAGCCCGAAGCCAGGAGTGACAGCTCAAATGTTGACTACATTTGTGGAAGGGGGGGGGGTCAGCCCTTCATCAGTCTTTGCGCCTGAACACAGATCTATACCTTCCCACCGCAGTGGTACCCATTTATTGATCAGTTAAGGATGGATAGCTGGATTGGCTAGAAACCGGACAAAAACTGCGACTTAAGAGGGGGGTCCAGTTTAAGACGTAAAGTAAAACACGACTGTTTTTGTATGACAGTATACGTACTGAGTTTTCTTCAGTCATATTATGTACTATGTCTATGCCATATGTCATATGTCATATTACTGTACCTTACGTGGTTATTTGGAGCTGCTGTGTATTTACCTGGGATAAAGTAAAAAAGAACTTTCCTCCATGTTGATAAAGTTTAGTAAACATTATTTTGCCCGTTGTTTACAGCAGGTACAGCAGGTAATGTATATATGTCATTAAATGAAATGGAAAATGTCAAAATGAAAGCAAAAATTGATAGCATGGGCTTGGCATTGGAGAAAATCTTAAAACCTCAAATTTAAATTAAGTTAATTTATGTAATCAAATCAAAAATTTACGAAAATCCGGTTATGTCCTCGGTCTAGTCGAGATATTGTACCTGCATTTGGATTCAATCCGGAATAGAAAATATCTACTACAATATATATATATATATATACGTATATATATTTATTTATATATATATATATATATGTGATTAAAAATGTATGTGCAACTGAAAAAATGACTGAACCTGTAGTATCTATCTGATTCATATTATTTATCAAACAGGAGTAGATATCATTTTCTGTAAGCTGGAGCTGAGCTGAGCATTCATTTTTGTAATTACAAGAGGCAGCACTCTGCTAAATTGAAAAGTTTAAAGTGTAAAGACTACGTATATATTGCTACAGAAAACAATAATACTAATTGATTCTGTGCTGTTTCTCATTTATGAATAGAAAACTTCAGACCAACTTCCCTCCTCCCCCAGTCCTAAGTTAGTGCTAAAACGTTGATCTACAAGCTTGCTGTCTACAACATATATACAAAGTTTGGACTGGCGAGAAAAGAACAGTTATATATTTGGTGTCTATCATGAAAAAAATATTTGATATTTACTTGGTACAAATGTGTATATATATATATATATATTATATATATCTGTGGAAGGATGTATATAGATACAATAAACGTTTTCGGTTGGTGTTGGTTTGTGGGAGAAAAATGGATGCAAAAATTTGGTAGAAAAATCTGAAAAATAGCGGATCTTATACTTTGGCTTTATTGCTAAAAAGAACCGTTTTGTGATAAATCTACGGTAACTGTCTGCACCTACTTACCTACCTACCTGCCTGCGATATTTTTCATATTTTTGGAGATTTTACGTAGGTACATTTCTTATTTTTTATGAGATCATATAACGTCAAATAATATCAATCAGAACTCATTTTGGGAGGAAACGGGGAAAGTTAATTCGTATGAAATTGGGCTATAAGCTCTGAAATTTAGGGAATTAAAGGTAGCATGAAGAAGAAGAAGTCGACTTAGACTGAAATTAGCAATAAGCTAAATTAAAAGCTAATAAAAAGCTAAATCCAACGCACATCTATAGCGGTGGTGGTCTCCTGATTTCGCAGGCAGTTTGGTTGGGGGAGGGGCTGGAATATAGGGAATGGAGGGGTGGGGTGGGGGGTGGAGATGAAACTAATCTTTTCCATTTTTTCTTTTTTATATTCCTATCAGGATCCTTTAATCCTGTCTGTACCGCCTGATGATTAAATTCATTTCTGATCACTACGAGTTTATAACTAGGCCTATGCCAGAGGTTTCTTCCTTTTACAGTGTGTACTCAGTAAAGACAGTTGAGTACACAAGACAGAATATAATGTACTGGGGTGGGTAGTGTGGTGTGTCAATTTTTAAGGAAAAAGTTGGGGAAGCTCCATAAAGTTGGGGTGACTTTTATGAGGTCTATTAGGGGGGGGATGCACTGGGGCCGTAACGGCCTGGGCCAGACCTCTGTGCATCCCTAGTATATACAGTATATACTGGGAAGGTACGACAACGACAGGGTGAACAAAAATCTTGTATATGAGAATTAAAAAGTGTGTGCGGGGAAAAGTTAAACTTTATCATCATCATCATCATCATCATCATCATCATCATCATCATCATCATCATCATCATCATCATCATCATCATCATCATCATCATCATCGTCAACATCCTTCGGATTGCGCATTCATATGGTGAGTCTCTACCTCCCGGTCTAGCACACGTCTTTGTAAGGCAGACCACAAAGGGGGGGGGCTGAGATAGAGTTATAGCAGAGGTGTCCACCCGCTCGGTTGCATAATTTAGGGACAGGAGGGTACCTATATCCAGCTCCGACATGACTGAAGATAAAAACAGAAAGGGGAAGGATCCATGCCCCGCCAGATAGGAAACCATTTTGTGCCGTTGACCAGACGGATGCCAGGGCAGGGGACACCTGTGTAGGATCTCCATTTGATGGGGTCCGTGTCCATCGGATTTCCCACCACGGAGGTGGTTCCATTGTCCCCCCCCCCCGAAAAACTAAACTTTATGTGGTTGGTAGAGACTATACACGTTGAACCAGACGTTTCTGTGTAAAATTGTATTAAAAAATTTACATAGCCTAAACCTATTTAACCCTGCATGACCTTGAAAATGTGGTGGTAAAAACAGGTTCCAACATTTTTTAAGATTGAACAATTTAGGTAATACCACCCTACCCTCCATGTACCCAAGGAAGTAAAGCTTATATACATCAGAACTTCTCTGCATTATATATGTAAGCTGTAAATGGTTAGCCTTAAACTGACATTAAAGACATTATATACTAGCCGGGGGTCTGTTATTAGCTTAATAAAAATCTTTGCTGTCGAGATGTACATAACAGGCTAAGAGCTACATAGTTAGCCAGTTTTAAACCGTGTCACCTAGGCGACTTTAGCCCACTCTTAGACTTAAAAAGTTTTTATGTATCGTATGGAAAATTTTTGTCATTGCATCACTCTTTTTGGCATTTTTCCAGAATCTCTGACTGTACTGAAAACAGCATTTAGATTAGAGATTATCTGTGTAAAAGATTTCTGCTAGAAAGTTTGGAAAAGAATTTGGATTTGCGAAAGTTTACACGTCAACCGAAATATTAATTCATTGCAACAGTTATTCCTGAGGACGTTTTTATGGCTTCAAGATAGATTTTCAGCCTCTACATTTCTTGTTATATACTTCTAACGAATAATAAGATTGAGTAATTTCAGATTAGTATATGGACATAAATAAAACATTATGACGGAAGTAAAGAAAAAACAGAAAAAAAAAGTTGTAAAACTGGCTCTGCACTGGGTAAGGCTTCTGTAAGTCTAAATGATTAGTAGGCCTGCCCAGCCCCAAAATGGGCATATTTTTTGAAAAGGTTTTTTTTGCAAATTTCGATGAACAAATACTGCCAATGGCTAAATGACTAAATGGCAAAATTTTCGTGTTTTTAAGCTAAAATTTGGAAGATTTTCTGAAAACTTGAAAGTTTTGAATTTTTCGGGTAAAATGGCTGCTACTGATGAATTGATATCAGAGAGTGAATGAATTTGACTAGGAATATGCTAAAAGTTATAAAAGCTCGGCTTAATATATACCTAAACCAAGTTGTTGCTAAAAGTTATAAAAGCTCAGCTTAATATAATGCCCAAACCAAGTTATACTTATTTATCTAGGCCAAGGTGTTAGCCTATCAAAGCTAGGCGAAATCTATGTATACGTGTGTAGCATGAAAACGAAGTCATTTGTGCTGCATTTTAATGATAGCACCTGCTATTGTGCGGGGCAAAAAGACCTTCCTTAGAAGAGAATGTAAGAAGATGATGAAATATTAATTGTATTACAGCCTGACTGGTGGTTAATAAGGACCTCTGTCTTACCTTTCTGGTAAGATCTCTTATTACGTAAGCTTCGGGAAAATGCAAACTCTTAGCTTGGCTGTAGCTGAACGTTGCAAGAAGGCAAGAATGTGAACACTGAACACGGAACTGTTTTTGGAAAGGAATTTAAATTTCCAAATAAATTTCAAATTTTAGATTTTAGATTAAATTTAAATCTAATCTCTCTAGTCAGACCTCTTATTGCGTGAGCTTCTCGAAAATGAAGTCTTTCTTGGTAGTATTTGCATGAAGGCAAGAAAATGAACACTGAACACGGCACTGTTTCTGAATTATATAAATTTGAATTTAATTTAAATTTGAATTTAAAATCATTTTCAACTCATACTTATATATACCTCTGAATTTCAATGTGGAATCAATAAATAATATCACTAAACTGAAGATGACAGCAAGGCTATAGATCTTTATCTACGTACGAGTTTTTGCGTTTTTGTCATTAATGTTAATAAGTATATATATATTTTATGTTCCAAAGAGGCTTAGCTTCAGCTTTCAGAGCTTCGTTTTGCTAAGCACTCAGTACAGTTCTTTCTTTTTGTATCTTAACTAACTGCGTGTCAGATCTTATACGTACGTATGTTAAGCTAGACGTTTTCTGACACTCAAGTGACAAGTGGGCTACATAAACTGCGAACTCAGTCGCGGTTTTTGTGTGTCAAACAGAGGCTTTAGAATTTGTGTACTATATATGTAGTTAAGTAGAACTTAAGAGGTTTATGTATCTGTGTCACCCGCAACCTGTAGCCTGCCAGGGAGCCTGTATATATAGCAAGTTTACACGGGGATTTTCATAGTTTCCTATTAAGTGCCGTTTAGGAAAGCTTTGCCTGTTGTCGGCTAAAGCGAATTGTGTGCTACAAACGACAAGATTGTTTTCGATTTTAAGCTCACAGGAAATCCTGTACCACGGATAGGTGGTAGGGTTACTGGACCCGGCCCCAGTGCCGACCGATTTAATTTAAAATTTAGTGAAATTTTTTCCGTAGTTTTGCGGTTTCGAAAAAAGTATATAGGCAGCTTTGTTTACGTATGTAGCTTCTATGTCTATACGTATTATCAAGAGTACATAATAGATAAGAGTATGACAACAGGCAGGCTCTCTGTTATCAGAGCAAAAACTATGCTATGCGCGCTATCGGCTGACCCTCCTCCAAATTGACCCCTATCACACCACCCCTACAATATTGGTGCAGTGTCCAAACGGGGGTCGCCCACTGCTTTGCATAATTACACGTTATAATAAACCGAGGCCTAATTTGGGAACAGGGTGCAAGCGTGTATGTTTAACTTATGCATGTAGAAAACATACTAAGCGAGTGAGCGACCCCCGTTTGGAACTATGTACCCATATAGGGGCGGTGTGAGAGGGGGTCAATTTGTGGGGGGGGGGTTAGCCGATAGCGCGCATACATAGTTTTTGCTCTGATAACAGAGAGCCTGCCTGTTGTCATACTCTTATCTATTATGTACTCTTGGTATTATGCAGTAGAACACATCGGTGAATGTAGAAATTATATAATATCGATAAGATTTTGATGCAATCTGAAAATTTATATAGGATGCAGGACGATATATAAGCAGTACGTATATAAAATAGTGTGAATATGTAACTAGTAAAATTGTATAAATATGTAAATGGTTAAATATATAAATAGTGAAACTAAAGGAAGTGAGTTTTTTGAGGTTTTGGATCAATCGGTATATATATATATTTATTTATATACATACACAAAAAATGTATATACGTTTTTAATCCTACGTATATAAATGTTTCATTTTGTCTGTTTTTTGCTTTTTTCTTACGTTCCAGGAAGTTCGCAAGAACAGTGCTCTAAAGACTCAGCTTGAAGCCTACAAAGCGCAGGTTCAGGAGTCTCAGACAAAGCTGTCCGATGAGGTAAGAGAAGATAACTAACTGTGATTTGACATTTACAGGACTATAACTTTGCTATTGTTGATGAATTGTTGTATAGCGTTAGCGAAGCCATTTTGGTGTGCTTGAGACCATACATTAACATAGAGTCGGATCCTGGGGGGGGGGTGCTTGTCCCAAGAAAATTCTGAGGGTGCTTGTACCTTGAAACTGAATTTTCGAGGGGGGGGGGGGTGCTTGTACCATAAGCATAAATTAACGCTTATAGTAAAATATAAATTCAAAATTTTTAAAGAATTCGAAGAAAATTGCCTATCTTCCAAAAAAATTTCAAAATTTTAATGGATTTTTTGGAAGAAATCGGAAATTTCAGTAAAAAATTCCTGCGAATCCGGAAATTGTTTAGAATTTTGGTGCGAAAACCTATTTTGTCCGGCCATTCCTGATTACCCCGTTGCCAAATTTTTCCTTACCCCTGGCCCCAGCCTTCGGTAGGGCTTGTACCTTGTCCGGGTTGGGGAGGGGCCTGGATCCCCCATACCCTCCCTCGTGTTAACCTATGCTTCAGACCCTACTTACGTACAAGATATATGCAGGGTATTTTTAAGGATTTATTTTTAGGGAGAACTTTTCTTGGGGGGAGGCTGCAATACGTGCCAAATTGGTGTTTTGCAGGTAGAAATGCAAAAGGTTCTCAAATATGCTGCTTGGCTTGAAATAGCCATTTTACGAAAAAATCCCCGGCATGCCGGAAAATATTTTAAAATTAGCCTATTTTTGGCAAACATTTGGGCATCCGAAAAATTTCGGCGGGGGAACCAAGTATCCCGCGAGCAGGCGATTTCGAGGCAAGGCATTTTTGGGGGAGCTAAATTTCTTAGGGGGGAGGGTGCTGGCTCTACCCCTGTAAAATGCCTTGCCTATTTACATATGACTACTTAATAAATTGATTCGGCTTTTTTTACTATTTTACCGTTCCACATGAGATCTGTGGTTAAGCTCTGTTTTTCGAAGGCGTGTCGTGTCCTTGTTTCATGCCTTGTATGGCCTTTACGCGCGCTAGTGGGGGGTTTTCCTTATTATTTTTCAGCTAGTTTGATCCCTTGTAATCGTGTAGACAAGGCTTTGTATAACTCGTTTTCTTAACCCTATGCTCGCTCTTAGTAGATTGAGCTAATTTAGTGTAGTTACTTTGTCAACTTGACTACATGAAAATAGATAGATCGATCCTAAATCAGAAACTAGAACAGCAGAAGATAACTTCACAAAGTCCTGCTTGCAGTAGTAGATACGTGTCTAGCTACAGAGTATAATAATATTCCGTCTATAAAACGAAGAACTCATTGTCTCGGAGGTGTGTGTAGTAAGAATGTTAATTATTTAATTCATTAGCTAACTAATTGTTGTTAATTATATATATGATATAATTAATATATTTTAATTGTATTGTTAATTGTCAGATCAAGCGAGCCGACAAGGCAGAGTTTGAGGGCAGCCGGCTGCGAGAAAAGTTGGACACAACGGTTCGAGAGAAGGAACGCCTGGCAGCCGAGCTCGACAGTCTACGGGATTTGAATGATGAACTGAAAATGAACCAACTTCAGATTGCTGGTAGAGAAAAATTTGTTATTATTTGTTATTTTAATTTTATTTTGTCTATGTCTGTTTGTGTAAAAAATCTGTGATTTGATTTGTGAATCTTGGGTTGATACACACCAACCAAAAGTTGAAGCTAAATTGAGGATTAGCTAGCTGTGGATTCGCTGAGAGGATTAAGTCAGTCCAATAATTGTTGACGGAATGGGAAACCAATACGTGTGTATTTATATAGTCCTGGGTTTTCTTTTGGGGTGGGGCAAGCCCCCCCCCATGATCTTGAGCATCCCCACTCGCCGTAAAGTGCCCCGAAAATGGTGGCAAATTCTAAGAATTTTTGGTCAAAAGTTGCAAACATTTTCGGCTTCGCCGTAATTTTTTTGGTCTAAGATTGTTGTTGTTGTTGTTGTTGTTGTTCCTGGATCATCTGGTTAGGAACCAATACGATGGAGCGGGCTAGAGCCGCCCCACACCCCGAAGGAAGTCCACCACTGATACTGGGGCCTCCGTAAGGATCGAGAGGGATGGGTTTATCCCCAGGTGCCTGACCCGGGAGGGAGTGTGCGCAGGACAGTCGAGTATTAGGTGCTGGAGGTCTTCACATTCATGCCCGCAGTCCGGACATCTGGGACTGTCCGCCATTCCAATTCTATGGCGGAACGCTCCAAGGATAGTGCAGTGCCCGTTGCTTCGTAACTGGGCCAGCACAGTTCACTCCTTGGTCTAAGATCATCATCATCATCATCTTCGGAGGTCGGATCAGGCAGGGCCTATATACGGCGGGCCGGAAGCCCACTGTCGCGGAGGAAGCATAGGACGGCTATCGGGGATTCCCGTAGGCAGGAAAGGTTTGGGTTTACAGAGACTTCGGCCCTGTCCCTGCTTCAAACGAGGCAGGCTTAACCCGAAAGGACAGATCCCTGCTTAGCCAACTACGTACCGGAAAATGCCTGTTCCTCCAAACTGTCAAACACACCTTCGACCCGATAGCCTACCCTAGCCCAGCGTGCCCCTATTGCCAGTCGGAGGAGGATGAGGATATGGAGCACCTTATTCTACGGTGCCCCAGGCACACTAGACCATGGTTTCTCCATCTTGGTCTAAGATCATCTATGTTGGTACTACAACTTGATTGTTGAGCACTTTCAGACTGTTCTTTTCAGTAGAAAATGGTGAGGTAGCATACATAAGTTTATAAGCAATGTGTTGGTCTATGAATAAGTGTAGCTTTCACTTGTTCTTATAATACTATCATGGCATCTAATAGACGCCAAGGAAAAATAAGATGTGTGGATGTATCCCTATTTATGTGGTTTACTATAACAATGGAAATGCGCAAAAGTTTTTGCTGACTTCTACAGGTATATATAACCTATCGAAGTTAAGAGTTGGCTGATTTCACTCTGCTCGGTGTTTCAATTAACAAAATGTTATCACTATGTACTTTTGACAAGGTTCATACGTCAAAGAGGGTACATACGTATTAAAATAACAGTTTCCCTCTAACAAAAGCTGTTAATCTTGTAAAGATATTATGACATGAAATTATTTCTCACAGAGACAGAAATGCAAGTTGTTTCAGTGCAGCTTAACAAGCTGAGTGTTAACGAATAAAACTCTAATGTGGTCATAAACCTAGTACGATCTTGGCACAAGTTTAGCGACCCCCTACTCCCACCCCCACTTTTTCTTAAGTTTGGTCTTAATTGGCATCGTTTATATGTGCTGACATTTTTGGTGCTGTTCCACAAATTATTACGTACTATTATTAATTTCTGCGCGCCTACTACGAATGGTACGTAACTAGGCTCTGCTAAGACTTCCACTGCGTTTTTGAATTCCCAGTTTTTACATACGTATACGTATATATGCTTACGGAATGTGTATTTATTTGCTGGGTTTGATAAAAATATTCCTTTGGTTTTTGGTCAAACTTGAAAATGGAAATCTGGAAATTGGAAGTCGGTTATTGAGAAACAGAATTTTTGGAAATTAGAAGCTTTATTTCATTTGGCCTAAAGAACTACGGACGCTTCCATATCATACAGTGTTGGTTTGCGTAAAGGTTATGTTGAGAAAAAAGAATTTCTACTGAAACTTGGAGAAATTTTGTACCTGCAATCTTTTTTGCCATGGCTTACCATACATTGTTGTTTGCTTGTTTATTTTTATTGTTTAATTTATTTTTTAGCCGGCGCACAGGATGAATCTTCAAATGGTTCTGCTGAAGCTGATATGAGCACATCTACCATACTAATGACCTCGACGCCAGAAATTAGGTTTGATTTAAGTTGGTCAACTGGAAAAATGAAAAGGGGGCGAATTTTAATAGATCTTGACGAAAGTTGGAAAGTTCCTCAGCTATGAAATTTAGAAGTTCCACACTGGGGTGGGGGTGGGTGAATGTTTGCAGATGGAATGATTTTCAGTGAAGGACTAAAATTCAGGTTATTGCTGTTTTTTCTTGCTAAGATGCTATTATAGGGGCGTGTATCTCGAAATTTCTTAAATTTGTTTCTCCATAGTTACTTACCATTTTACCATTTCTTTTACCATTTCCACCATTTTCGTTTTTTTGTAGAGAAAAACTGGTACGTCTAGAGCATGAGAATAAAATGCTGAAGTTGTCACTGGCTGACAGTAGCAGTGAAAAGAGTCAACTGTTACAAAGCTTGTTGGATGATGCCAAAGAGCGAATACAAGAGCTGGAAACTGAGAACAGGTTAATTCATTAATTAACGAACTAAATAATTAATTAATTAATTAATTTTATTAATTAGTAGAAGCATATAAGTTGGATGGCGGTGTGAATCAGAGAGGAGAATTGTTGCTGAGTTACTGACTCAGCCAAAAAAGCAAACTGAAAACTGGTGTGTACTTCTCCTTTTCTAGGGTAGCAGAATTTAAATTTTAATTTAAATTTTATGTTAATTTTAAAGGAAAAGAAAACTGAAAACTGGTGTGTATTTCTCCGTTTTTTATGGTCAGTAGGATTTAAATTTAAATTTTAGTTTAATTTTACGAGGATTTAATCGGTTTTTCTTCTCCTTTCTGTTTTAGGCTGGGCAACAAACGTGTCCTGGAGCTGGAAGCTTCCCTAGAGGAATTTCAGGAAGAATCGGCCGGCACGGGCAGCGGGCCGGAGGGTGGCGGGCCAGCAGGCGGACTGGCCGGCCCGTCGGCCGGCCACCTACAGCAACGACTGACGGAAAAGTGTCGAGAGTTGGAAAGGATGAGCATTGATCTGGCCAAACTGCGGGAACAGTCGGCCCTTGCCGAGCGACAGATGAAGGAGAAAGGTGACACTAAAGTGTCACTAATTTGGTTAATTTAACTAATTAATTAATTAATTAGTAATTAATAACTAATTATTAATAATTATTAATAATAATTAATAATTACGTACGTAATTAATTAGTTGGTTCTTTTGTTTTGAATACGGATGCTTTGTTTTGCTGGAAAATTATGACTTAAAGCTTTGTCTGAAAATATTTTTTGTCCTTCCCAGAATGGACATACTCTCTTGGATATTATGTGTCTACAGTCTACATACAGCCGTTTGGAATAAAAGTATATGTAGCGGTTTGGGGTGGGGGGATGTTTTGGGTAAAGTTTTGTTTATGTTAAATCTTTTTAAGTTTTCACGATTTCGACAAAAAGTAACTTGGACGTACACTTAAGTTTGCGAGAAGAAATACCGATAAATTTTATATTTGACACTTTTTGGTTTATGAGGGTTTCTCGAGGGGGATTCAGGACCAGACATGTGCAGGAGGGGAAGTTTTCGGGGGGGGGGGGTGAACCGCGCCCAAAAAACGGAAAATCCGGATTCTATGGGGGTTTGGGACCCCTCTGGGGGGGGGGGGTACAGGTCTGGGGGAGGGGTGAAAAGCCCCCCCCAAGCAGCACATGGTATGCTCAGGACAGATATGATATCTCAAGTGGGGAGGGGGGTTATGAGTTTGAAAGGAGATCCCCGTTCGTGATGTTATGGGTAGAGTATGGTTTAATATTTTTTACCATTTGTTTACTTTTATTTTATTTTGTTTTATAATATTATATGTATGTATGCCAAGTTTCATTTTCAGATGAACGTTTGAAAGACATGGACGTCACTGTTGAAAAATTCAAGGGTCAGGAGGGCAAGTATAAGATTCTGTTGGAAAAGGCTAGAACGGTATATGCATTTTCTGTGAATGCTTTTTTATATTATTTTAGGCCAGTTTTTTCAAATTTGATTTAATTTTAATTTATTTAATCCGTCTTCTTAGTCATTTTATTCTTTCCTTTCAGCTGAGAATCTGGCCCTGTTAAATGCAAAGTGTTTCACAATCACGTCATTTTCAACAGGCCGATACTGTAGAGAGTTCTGCCCGCAAGAATTTCAGATGTTTCTGTCTTACTAGGATTCGAAATATTGGCCCAGAAATGGTTGCTCAGTACCATCAGGTGAATTACAAAGTTAAAGGTTTTAAAATTTTTATTTAATTAATTAAATTAATATAATTTTTCTAGGTAATCGAAGCCCTAGAATCTGCTAAGACCCTAAATAGCACAGAGTCTGGTCTCTATACCCGTGCCGATGTTGATTCATTGAAACGCGAGCTTTCGGAAAAGGAGCGAATTATTCAGCGTATGGTGGTAAGGTTTTCATTACGAATAGTTAGCTTTACGATAGCAGTTAGTACTCAACGAGCAAGCTTTTTTCCTGTCCCTTAATGCCTGAGAGGTGGGGAAGGGGGGTGGTTAAGTTTAAGTTTTTCGAGATGTGCGTATTAATTTGCCGTTGATGTAAAGATTGAATGATGTTTAACTATTAACGATACTATCTTTGGGTTTTCTAGGTAGACATAAGCAGGGGGGGGGGGGGGTGGAGAGGTTCAAAAGTAGGGGAGAATAAAATGGGCTAAAAATACAGTATAATTAGCCTGTTTCCCGCATGACAAAGCTAAAACGTGCTCAAAAATTAAGTTTTAGCACCAAATGTAGACAATTTTAGACCAAAACATTCCGGCGTAGACGGAGAATTTTTGCAAATTTTGACATAAAATTCTAAGAATTCGCAATTTCTAGCCACCTTCGGGTGCGTTGGGGGAGACCCAAAAAGTGGAAGCCCCCCCCCCTGAAAAAACCCTCATCCAAAATGGGGGAGCATATTTTTGGTCTTGCTAATTTTGTGTAAAACTGCTAAAAATCGTTAAAAAACGGCTAATTTTGGGTGGTTCTTAGACTAAAGATATTGAAAATGTCGTTTAAAATCCGGCGAGCCCGGAAAAACTTTTTTAAAATTTAGGGTAAAAAGTGGTAAAATTTGGCAATTTTGGGGGTTATGGAGGGAGGTCGGAATTTATGGTTAGATCATTTCACGGGGAGGAGGTCTATTGACCGAAACTTAACCATGCTATTAGTTGCCGTTTTGGTTAAATACTGTTAGATGTCATGTTGAAGTTTTGTTCCACATTTTCCTGGAGGTGGGGGGGGGTTGTATTTAAAACTTATTATATTTTGTTTTATTTTCCAGGAAGAACAGGAGCGTACCAGAATTATGAAGGAGCAAGAAGAGAGGCTTATTACCACTGCCTTTCATAGCATGGTAATTAATTATTTAATTAAATTATTTATTTTTTAATTTACTAATTGATTAATTTATTTTTAGCTTGATAGTGACATGATAGTGGACATTTGGGTCGCGGAAATTAATGACAAGGAAAAATTCTGACCTTGCTCTAAATTAAAATTTTACTGTTGTTGTTATTTCTGGTTTACATTTCAAGGAAGCTCAGGTTTTCATGAGTGTTAAAAAGTGTACGCAGGGCGGAGCGGCAAAATTTGCCAAAATTCTGCCAAAATCAGGGTTTTTTTTGTGTAAAATACTGTGTATTTACACAAAAAAAATTAATTTACACAGTGAAAAACTAATTTACACAACAAAATACACAGCCAAATTTTCGAAAATTTTTAAAAAAGTGCTCTGAAAAAAAAATTTTCAACTCTTTAAGTTTTAAAAAGCTCTAGCTTTTAACTGGGGGCTGCCGCCCCCAGACCCCCGCCTGTTTCCAATGGTTTAGAATGGTTTTCTGCATTTCTGCATCAACATGGTTATGGGTGTTTTATTCTCCTAAGTCTTAATGCTTCTGCTTATACAGTTGCGTATATTTTCGTACTGCGTGCGAATATTCGTAAATAGCTAGTATTTATTCGTATTTAACTATACATATGTTTTCTGAAGCTAGTATTATTCAATATGATTTCTTGTTTATTTCTTGTATATATAATAATAAAAGCAGTCAGAGCCTAAAAATAGTTGCCATACAACCCAAGAAATATTCAATACGAAAGCTAAAGGAATACAACTTTTCAATTCTGTTTCTGCCGTTAATTTAAAAAATTTCTCAACTTCTGGGGGGCTCCGCCCCCCAGACCCCCCTCCGTTGTATAATTGTTTTCTGCATTGCGACATGATAATAGGTGTTCCATTGTTTCTGCAAGTATATACTTCTGCTTATCCAGTTGGGTATAATTTATTTACGTACAGCGTGCAAATATTAGTAAGACAGTATAGTATAGCTAGTACATATGTACGGTTCAATATCGTTTCTTGTACATATCATGTATCATAAAAAGCAGTGTGAGCCACAAAAAATTGTTGCTGTCTAGCACAATAAATATTCAAAACGAAAGCTAAAGGAATACAACTTTTCAATGCCGTTTCTGCCGTTAATATAAAAAATTTCTCAACTTCTGGTGGGCTCCGCCCCCCAGACCCCCCTCCGTTGTATAATTGGTGTGTCTGTACTATATGGAGCCGTCCCCAGTAGCAGTTAAAGCATCGAACCTTAGTACGTGACCAGCAAGTTTGTGAAAAAATTATTCCAAAAAGTTGGAAAAATAAAGAAATCGTTTCAGTAGGCGAAGTGTTTTTCAGAAATTTGAATTTGTCCAATCTTATTTTTGACATTTAATGAATTAATCTTTTTAAACATTTCCATTATGAATTCTATTGCAATTTACAAAATTTTCTCAACTTCTGGGGGGCTCCGCCCCCCAGACCCCCCGCGTGGCTTCTTTCGACATGTTACACAAGTGCAGTTGGCATAACTTTGGCTTGAATGATCCGAAAATAACATTGTAGCAAGAAAATAACGTCTAAATGTATTTTATTTTATATTACAGTTGAAAAACGACACTTTTAAATTTTACACAGCTTCAAACAAAAATACACAGTGAAATTTAAATTTACACAAGATTTACACAGGTCCGATTTTGAAAAAAAAACCCTGGCCAAAATACTAACAAAATTCAAATATTCCCACAAGTGTGATGGGTCAGTGTACATATCAATGTATGTATTGTTGCGCAACAGCTGATTTTTAGATATCTGATGTTGAATATTAAAAAAACTTAATTGAATATTTCTGTATACGTACGTACAGTACATACATACTGTCTTTGAATATTTGAAATCTGTGGCATTTTTGCTAATTTCCAATCTTAGTTTTTTGTTTTGCAGGCCATGCAGTTGCATCGCAAAGCCTCCGACGATCGCCTGGCCGCCGTGATTGCCGGGAATTCCTCCGCGACCGCCGGTGCGCCCGGCTCCCATACGCCCCATTCCTTCCTAGAGCGTCAGCGTCAAATAACGACCCGACGACCCGGCTCTAACTCTTTCCTTCAGCAAGGGAGTTCTGGAGGAGCAACTACCAATTCGTCTTTGAATCATATAGCCAGGTGACCCCCCAGGTGACCCCCCTTTACCCCCCCCCACCCCAGTTTAATATAAGATGATTTTTGATGGCTGGTCTGGTCCTGGGTATTTAGTCCTCGGAAATTTTAGTAGCCTCCTCCCCCCCTATAGGTTGATTCTATTCCACGTCGTATTTTCTGCGCTTGTTTTTTTCGTTCTCGGAAATTTTGGTCGCTACCCCTGGACCCCCCACCCTCCCCTTTTTGAAAAAATCTTGATTCTTTTTTGTTTTCCGGTTTTTTCAGATATCAGTTTTAGATTTTCAAAAACAGACCCTCTACTGGATGTGATTCTTTTACCCTCCCCCACCCTTTCCAATAATATTATGTAATTATTACCCATTCTTTCCCCGGAATCAACGTTTCCCGTTATGCTTTCTCTGATTTTTTGAAATTTACGGTTATTCAGTTGCGTCATTTCTCACGAAATTATGTTAGTTATACTGTACGTTACAACTACACTACAGACACTTGCACACATACACTGCACTTATACTTTAAGTTTCAGAATGTTTTCTTTTTCCAGATATATTCTTTTTTTAAACAACTGTTTAACTTTTTTAGTTTCTATTTTTATGTGCGTTTTTGTTTTTTTCAGTGAATTTGACTACGTTCATACTTAGGAATTATTTGAAATTCTTGGACACATTATGAAGATCTGAACATTTTTATTAGAATTTATTTATTTGATGATTTATTTATTGACTAAAATTGTATCTTTGGTTGGTTTTTGTTTAATTTTAGAAAACTATGATTTGTAGTTGTCACATTAGTTTCCTGGGGTCTTTTTTTCGCGGCGAACTAAAATGAGTTAAAGTTTAACTGAGCTCTTTTGCTCTCCACAAGACTAAATGAACAGTAAAAATTTCTTTGAATTCTACCCTTCTTTAGCTTTACTGTTGAAAAAAACCCTTTTAGATAAATGTTTGGAATTGGCAGAACATCACCCCCCCCCCTGTTTCTGATTATTTCATTTTTCCTGATTTTCTACTTTTTATTTGAATTCTTTGTTTGTGACTTTTTCCTATTTCTGTTTTCTTTTCCTATTTTTTCATTCTTTCCTTTTTCAGATTTGCTCTAGAGGTAGTGCATGTGGTGTTGGGCTGCTCGGTAGTAGTGCTGCTTGTCTGGCTTGCCGGCTATTTATTTTTTGGTCTTGGTGATGGTGATTTTTCCTCAGCTTTAACTTTTGACCCTTCCTTGCGCGTCGGTGCGCGTCGACGTTCCTATATGTCAGTATTGACAGTGAATTTGGGAACTTTCTGGGATAACCTGCGGCAGTATATGCGGTTGGAAAACCCGGCCGGCCTACCCGCTCCCTTTTAGCCCCTCCTGTTTTTTTTCTTGTTGCAGCCTTTTTTCCTACTTCCTTGGGTTTTTTCAAGAAAGGATAGAGTAGAGTAAAAAGTAACCGTTTTAACTCGCTTTAACTCAACTCAAACTTGACGTTTTCCCTCTGTTAACTGTTTCATGAAAAGGATCAAGTTAATTTTAACTCTACTCTACCCTTTCTTGATTGGGTTTTTAATGAAACTTTTTGTCACAGGTTTGGCTTGTAACTTTCCCCTGGTTTTCCCCTGGTTTTCCCCTGGTTTTCTGACTGCTTTTGCGGATTTTTTTTGCGTTTAATATGCTTGCTTAACAGCGTGGAAATTAGTTTAATTGTTGTGCGTATATGAAATAAACAGCCTGTTGAAGAGATAAATTTCTATTTCTAAAATTGGCCATTTGGACACTTTTAGATACGTGCTTGCCTAGTAGAGATGAGCATTTCAGGCCGGGCCGACATCCATTTGTTAGCGGGCCGGGCCGTTCCGGGCCGACAAAATTTTATAACTGCGGGCCGTCGCGGGCCGAAACGGGCCGGATCGACTATAGAAAATGTTCTAAAATCGCTAAAATCAGCTAAATATCTACCCATTCTGGCTATTTTACAGCAAAATTTAACATTTTGTAGCATAATTTAGCGTTTCCATATTGCATATGAGCCTTTGAAATAATATTGTTAGTAAAATCTTGAAAATTTTCTTTTGGCGGGCCTTGCCGGGCCGAATCTTGGAGCGGGCCGGGCCGGGCCCAAAAATTTTGCCTGCGGGCCGGGCCGGGCCGGGCCGGGCCGAGCAAGATTTTGGAGCGGGCCGGGCCGGGCCCAGCAAGATTTTGGAGCGGGCCGGGCAGGGCCGAGCAAGATTTTGGAGCGGGCCGGGCCGGGCCGAAAATATCCGGCCCGTGCTCATCTCTATTGGCTAGCCTAAACTCCAAGTTACTTTCCTCATGCTTGCTACTGCTCTAAATTCCTACCCCTATTTAATAAGTGTAATAGGTGCACTAATAATTAATTAGTGCAGTTAGTTGCTGCAATAACTTTCTCTGATTCAGTTTGCCTTTGGTGTCTGTTTTTTTCTGCTGGCTTGCATTTGTTTAAGCTTTCTGGTGTTTATGTCCTCTTGGCTTCCCTAGTTGACGATTCTGTACTGCAGATGCAGATTTAGTAGAACAGTCTGGTTTGGGGTTTTGTATCGCTTCAAGCAAATGGTTTTGGAGTGTAAGGGGAAAGAGGGAAGCGAGCGTCAGAATTTGAATCTAGTATACCTATACCATTGAAATTGACATTAGTAGGAGTTTAGTTGAAATTGAAGTTAGTAGGAGTTTAATAGTTGAAATCGAAATTTGTAGAGGTTTAGTTGAAATTGAAATTAGTAAGAGTTTAATAGTTGAAATTGAAATTTGTAAAAGTTTAGTTGAAATTGAAATTAGTAGAAGAAGTTTTGCCAACATCAATCAAGATAGAGAAATTAAAAAAATTGACTCCAGCCGGGGATTGAACCCTTGGCCCTTTTGCTCTGCAGTCAGACGTCCTTACCACTACACTACTATGCCAGCGAGAACTGAGCTTCCTATTGACAGGGTTATCTACCAAATTATTACCATTCTTTGCTTTCCGTGACGGCTTTTTTCCTTGATTACATAAGCTGTTTTACAGTGAAAGCTATATTTTAAAAAGTATAGTATTATTATTCAAATTTTTATTAAAGAATATTTGGTGGAACTAGACTAAATTTACTGACTGCTACTGCCATTGAGACTGTAACGCTGTTTGAAAAGTTTTCCAAGGGGGGGGGTGAGCAAATTAATGTTGTGTGGTTTAATTAATGCTGTTTTAATTTTCTTTGTTTTCGGGACCAACTTTTCTTTGTTTCATATTTGCTTTTGCTGTTTTCTGTGTCGTTGGACAATTGTCGTTTCTCCTTTTATCTTACGGGCCTTTTCAAGAAAAAGGGTAGAGTAGAGCAGAGTAGAGTTAGAATTGCATATATGTCGTAGCAAGATAGTAAAATTGGCAAGATAGTTATCCTGCTAAGACTTTGATAAGATAGTTATCTTGCTAAAATTTTAGCAAGATAGTTAGTTATCCTGCCACGAACTTTAGCAAGATTACTATCTTGCCAAAATTGTTGTTTTAACTCGTTTTAATTCCAATGAAGTTTGACATTCACTCTTTTAGCTCGTTCATAAAAAAGCATTGAGTTAAGTTTAACTCTATTCTACTCTTTCTTGAAAAGGCCTTCTACGTATGTAGTTCCTTTGTGTGTTTTTTCCGTTCCATTCTGTAAAGATTTCCTATTTTAGCTGCTCACTGGTATTTTGTGTTATGCTACATTTTGGTTATGTGTGCACCGGTGTTTGTCTTTTATTTACTTTACTGCTTTTTGCATCTGTATAGAATACCTATACTTTCACAGTTTTTGTTCAGTGTTACTCTTTTATTTATATCGCCACTATTTTCGTGTACACAAATGACGTAGTTATAAATGTGAAGTTGTAAAGTGCTGTTGCGTGCTAATCTATTGACCTGTAAGAACTTTAGGAAATGATTTGTAATGGAAACAATGTTATTATTATTATTATGTTGATTAGGTGATTGATTGCTTTTACGAACAAAAATTGATATTGCTTTTTACTGTACAAAACTTGTTCGGGCTAACTTTGTTTTTACTGTCATTCAGTTGCTTTTTCTTTGACTTGTATTATTTGTTGACAGATATATTTACAGTTATTTATTAAAATGTTATGTTTAAGCTTACAGGGGGGGGTCCATTTGTGGCCGATTTTCTACCATCTCCGATTTTGTGATTCCGAATTTTTCGAAATATGTTTAATTTTATATCAATCGACAGCTCTCATTATGGTAAACATTTTTTCTTCTTGGAGCATTAGACCGCAAATGCGCCAAGTTCAGGTTATCGGCCGTTAAATGATTGTTATGGTCAAGACGTTCCAGCTACTACCTGAAAGCATTAAATAAAGCCCTGAAGTAGACTTCCCCCATTAAAAGCCACCCTGAATTCTTTGTTTACATCAGTTATTAAACATACAACCGAATGAAGGTTCACACTCTAGGATGTTCAGGTTGTAAATTACCTTTTTTGCTGTGACGCCGTCGTTTTCACCCATTTCCAAATTGTATGCAGTTAATTAATAGTAACCTGCGTTAAGTACTGAACGAAACTATTTAAAATTTAATCTCGATGTGCAGGACATAATATGTGACAAAATTTTGTGTGAAAATGAGCAGAATCTGAGACCATAAACTTTTCATGGTGGACCCCTCCCCCCCCCCCTTAAGTACAAAGTCTTAATTTAATCTTATACCTGAAAACGAATCCATTTAGGTTTAGCATAAATTTCCTAAATTTAACTCAGCATGCGTTGCTGACTTTATATTGAACTCTAGCTCATCTTTAGATCTCGATTAGAGCTCTATCTAGACTTTAGACTTAATCAAGGCGCGAGTTTTCAGTTTCTATTTGAAACTGTTGTTGTACGTATTATTGTACACCTTTAGTCTTATTGGATGCAGTTGTTTCGTTCTGTGTCATTTCCTGTCCTGCTATGCTCATTGTACAAACGCTGACTTAGACTTGTGCTGAAGTAAAGTGATTTTTGTTGCAAAGTGGTTGTTAGCTATAAGCTTCGGATCGGAGGTTTATGTAGTTGTTAGGAATTTTAAGGTTTTTGTAACTTTGGAATAAAGGGGCAAGTGTAGCCAGGTTAGGTCGGAAACTTTGAAGCGGTAACAATTTGCTTGTTTCAATTCGTTTGCATGATACTTGAAGGACTGCAACAGATGATGTTAATTTAGCACAGAGGGTCTGTAGTTTATCTGAAGTTCTGGTTCAGCCGTGGTGGCATAAAGGTAGAAAAGGTAAAGATTAAGTGACCCCAAAAGAGATCTCCAATCGATAGAAGGTTGTAGGCTATAGGGTGCCAGTGCTTATCTCAGGATTCGCAGCCCAACTCTAATGTTGATTACATCTGTGGAAGGGGGCCAGTCCAGTGTTTTTAGTGCAAAAATTGTTTTATTTATGAAAATTTCAATAATTCCTGTAGTGTAACGCTATTTAGACTATTGAGAAAGTAGATGCTGCTTAACTGTAATGCACGGTTATAATATTACCTACAGAATATATGTAGATGCGTCCAATATACACGGTGGGGGTCTGGGGGGCTCCGCCCCCCCTGAAGTTGAAGAATTTTTTGAAATTACAGAATAATCCGTAGTGGAAATGTTTAAAAAAATTTTATTTGGCATCTGTTGCATCTAACGAATGCCTTTAGTAATTTTCTATATTATTGACACACATTGTATAGTCTGTAGATGGAACCGGGTCACCGGGTCAGTTCGGGTCACTTTTTGGACCGGGTCACCGGGTCACCGGGTCAAGAGCTTGACCCGGTCTTGACCCGGTTTTCTGAATTTACCACAAATTTTTGAAATCTTTGGCTTACCAAGCTAAAACTTTAACTGAATTTTTTTCAATGTGTAGTATTAATTTTCTTTTTTCTTAAGTCTTGAGCATTTTGCAGCTTGAGGTTATTTGAATCTGTCTGTATCTGGCAGACTATTGTTTAGCTTTATCAGTTTCATGATTATTGTATAAATCTATTTAGTACCATGTGTTTTGCAGATTATTTTCGCAACCAAGGTAGATGTTTGCGCAATATAAAATAGTAACCAATTTTTTAAAGTTATCCGTGGTTTTGGACCGCACTTTTTACACTTTTCACCACGGATTGACTTCCCAAAATTTCGCAGACGGATAAATTATTGGTTTTGCGAACTCATTTCTGCATCTGCATGAATTAAAAAATGCTACGGTCTTGTTAACTACTTTTTAAAAAACCTAGAGCAAACATAGGTACCTACAATATGTCACAGTTATTCTTTTTGGGGAGGTGATGGAACATGGAAGCCAAAAATTTAGCGTTCTTAGGCAAAATCGAAAATTTTTTGCAGATTTAGGAATTTTCTGGAAAACCGGGTCACCGGGTCACCGGGTCACAGGGTCAGGGTTCAACCGGGTCACCGGGTCACCGCCTCACCGGGTCAAGCCAAAGTGACCCGGTTCCATCACTCACTCCGATATTTCAATGTTAGTTAAACTAATTAAAGTATTAAAAATTTATGAATTATTTGGAAATATCATTGAGAAGAACGGTAGTAAATATTAAAACATACAGTCGGTTTCGAAAACTCTGAGAAATACTGATCCTTGATAACAATATTGCAAATTGGTACCGGGAAGTCTGGGGGGTGGGGCCCCCCAGAAGTTGGAGATTTTTGAAATTACGGATTAAATCCGTTGTGGAAATGGTTAGAAGGTTAATTTGGCAACTGTTACATCCATTAAATAAGGAGCCCCAGGACCCAAAGAAATTTTTGGAAAAAACGGAAAAATTGATACTGGAAACATTTAAAGTTTTTACTCGTACAAAAGTAAATTTTCTCCCGAAATAATGTTGCGTCTAGCTTGTGTCCCGTTAAAATTTCATTGCGTCCAGATAAGAAACTGCGTCCAGACACACATCTGGACGCAAAAAACCCTGGTCGCGGGTGTGGTAGGTGTGGACTAGTCGTGTATTAGATTTTGTAGGCATGGATTTGGCTTGTTCTTGGTGGTTACAATTGTCACTGGATGAAGTTTTAACGACCCGGTATATATAGGTGGACTAACGTTTAGTACGCCAAGAGCTCAAGAAGAGTAAAGTGCAGTAAAAGTTAACCCTAAAGTTCCCTATTTTTCGTTTTCTGCCATTGGCAGTGAAGGAAACTACCCAAAACAATTTAATTGCATCTAACCCCCTGAGTCGCCATCAGGGTATATATTTTTTACAGGGGGGCGGGGGCCCTCCCCCGAAATTGACCTCCCCCCCGAAATCGCCCCCCCCCCGGGATTTTGGCCTTCCCCCTTAATGAGGTCTACATGTCTTCCAAAAATAGGCAAATTTTCCAAACTTTTCCGGCATCGCCGGAGACTTTTTCGTAAAAATGGCTATTTTTACCTTAAATCCTGGCATTTTTGAGAACTTTTTGTGTTTCACCACGCAAAATACGCCAAAAAATACCATTTTTTGGCTCATTTTTGCAAAAAGTCTTCCCCCCCCCAAAAAAAACCCCCCCCCCCCCCCGGGGGGGGTGGGGGCGCCGGGGGGCGGGGTCTAAAAAAAATTTTTTTTGTTGTGCGGGGGGGGGGGGGAGGGAAGTATATTTTTTGTTTGAAAAAAAAAAAAAAAAATTGAATTTTTTTTCTATTCGTTGTGTGTAAGTAAGTTCCGTTTTCTTTGTTTTGGGTGGGGAAGAAAAAAAAAAATTGTTTTTTTTTTTTCTATTTTAAATTCTAAAAAAAGAGATTTGGGTTGGGGGGTGGTTTGGTTTTGTGTTTGGGGTGTGGGTGTGGGCATGGTTAAGTTGGGGGGTTTGGTGTTGGTTTGTTGGGGTTTGGGGGGGTGGATTTGTGAAATAATAATTAATAAATAAATAATTATATTTATTTTTAGTATTAGGGGGAGCGCGTTAGCGCTCCCCCTAGAATAGGGAAAATTTGACGCAATGTGTATAATCTGGACATTGTTTGGCCTGTGGCCAGCGGAGGAGTGGACCGATCGGGCTCAAACTTGGTGTGTGAAGAGCCTGTGGGCAGGGGTACATGCTGTGAAAATTTCAGCCGGATCGGCCGGGTAGATCTTGAGATATGAAAATTGGCCCCCCGCGCAGGTCGCGTTTCTCTCCATTTTTTTTCCCCCCAGGGGTGCAGGTCGGAAGACCCTTCAGAACCCTACTATTTTAGGTTTTTTTTGTACAAAAAGTTCCTCAATTCCGGGGAAATTACTTTCTGCGGTTCCCGGACCCCCCCAGATGGCCCCACCCCCCCCGGTGGGGACCCCCCAAGTGACCCCCGGAAAAAAACTAAGTCCGAAAATATTCTAGCCTCGAAATAGATCGCAGCGAGCGAAGCTGGGCTCTCATATTGCTCATGTGGCATGGCCCAAGGGTGGAGGTCTCCATTTGAGAGTTTGGTGTTGGTCGGTCATCTGTGGCGCCCTGGCCAGGGGTCAGTAGTTAACGTGTAAAAGGGGGGTCTGGGCCTACGGAGTAGGCAGCCCTATACATAAGAGCTGCTGGGCTGAGGTTTCGTATTCGAATAGGAACCCCTATATGGTGAATCTAAATGGCCCATTAGTTTCGCTCTAGGACCTATCCATGTGGCTGGGGGGCACCCTGATGGTGGTGGGCCCTACCGTGTCGCAACTCCAACTTTAACCTCTTCTACAGAAATATCTACAGTGAGCAGGTCTCTCTTATTTGGGGTTTGGGGTGGGGTGCGGGAGGACTACAGCATAGGCTATAGTAGGTTTCGCCCGGACCCCTGTGGCGCCCTGGCCAGGGGTCCGGACCGGGGACCGGGTCCAAAATGGCCAAAAATCGATTTTTCCAAAAGTGACCAAGTTTGGTATCAAATGAAAGCCCTTGGTGAGGCGAACATTTTTTGTCATTGGAGGACCCCTCCAAAGTGACCCCAGCGGCCTGTGGCGCCCTGACCAGGGTCCGGACCGGTCCAAAATGCCCAAAAATCGATTTTTCCAAAAGTGGCTAAGTTTGGTATCAAATGAAAGCCCATGGTGAGGCGAACATTTTTTGACATTGGAGGACCCCTCCAAAGTGACCCCAGCGGCCTGTGGCGCCCTGACCAGGGTCCGGACCGGTCCAAAATGCCCAAAAATCGATTTTTCCAAAAGTGGCTAAGTTTGGTATCAAATGAAAGCCCATGGTGAGGCGAACATTTTTTGTCATTGGAGGACCCCTCCAAAGTGACCCCAGCGGCCTGTGGCGCCCTGACCAGGGTCCGGACCGGTCCAAAATGCCCAAAAATCGATTTTTCCAAAAGTGGCTAAGTTTGGTATCAAATGAAAGCCCATGGTGAGGCGAACATTTTTTGTCATTGGAGGACCCCTCCAAAGTGGCCCCAGCGGCCTGTGGCGCCCTGGCCAGGGTCCGGACCGGTCCAAAATGCCCAAAAATCGATTTTTCCAAAAGTGGCTAAGTTTGGTATCAAATGAAAGCCCATGGTGAGGCGAACATTTTTTGTCATTGGAGGACCCCTTCTTAGTGGATCCAGCGGCCTGTGGCGCCCTGACCAGGGTCCGGACCGGTCCAAAATGGCCAAAAATCGATTTTTCCAAAAGTGGCCAAGTTTGGTATCAGATGAAAGCCCTTGGTGAGGCGAACATTTTTTGTCATCGGAGGACCCCTCCAAAGTGGACCCAGTGGCCTGTGGCGCCCTGACCAGGGTCCGGACTGGTCAAAAATCGGTTTTTTAAAAAAATTTCCAAGTTTGCTATCAAATGAAACCCTTGGTGAGGCGAACATTTTTTGTCATCGGAGGACCCCTCCAAAGTGGACCCAGCGGCCTGTGGCGCCGTGACCAGGGTCCGGACCGGTCCAAAATCGATTTTTTGAAAAGTTTTCAAGTTTGGTATCAAATGAAAGCCCTTGGTGAGGCGAACATTTTATCTCATTGGAGGACCCCTCCAAACTGGTCCCAGCGGCCTGTGACGCCCTGACCAGGGTCCGGACTGGTCCAAAATCAATTTTTTGAAAGGTTTTCAAGTTTGGTATCAAATGAAAGCCCTTGGTGAGGCGAACATTTTATCTCATTGGAGGGCCCCTCCAAACTGGTCCCAGCGGCCTGTGGCGCCCTGACCAGGGTCCGGACCGGTCCAAAATCAATTTTTTGAAAGGTTTTCAAGTTTGGTATCAAATGAAAGCCCTTGGTGAGGCGAACATTTTATCTCATTGGAGGACCCCTCCAAACTGGTCCCTAGCGACCTGTGACGGCCTGGCAAGGGGTCCTAATTGGTCAAAAATCAAAATTTCCAAAAGTTGTCAAATTTGGTTTTAAGTGAAAGCCCTAAATGAGCAGAGCAATGCATATCCAAGGTTACGGTGCTGGATGGCTTTTAAAATAGCCTTCCTGCCTAAGATAACGCACCGTGTAAAAAGTTATGAAAAGGCCATGAACAGTGGCCTTCCTACCTAAGATAACGCACCGTGTAAAAAGTTCTGAAAAGGCCATGAACAGTGGCCTTCCTGCCTAAGATAACGCACCGTGTAAAAAGTTCTGAAAAGGCCATGAACAGTGGCCTTCCAGCTAAGATAACGCTCCGTGTATAATGTTCTGTAGAGGATGAAAGTGGCCTTCCAGCCTAAGATGACGACGGTATATGTTAGAAGGGTATAAGGGCTTTTCGCAAAAAAATTGGAAGAGAGTTTCTGGGGGTGGGGGGTTTGTTATTGGATGTATGATGGATGTTTTTGGGGAAAAGAAAAAAGAGGGGGAGAGAGCGGGGAGGATAGGGAAAGATGAATAAATAAGGTAGGGTAGTGGAGGGGGGGGGCAGGTAAGGGAGAAAGGGGGGGGGGGGGGGAGGGAAAAAAAGGAAGAGGGGGGGAGGGGAAAGGAAAAAGGGGAAGGGGAGGGGGGAAAATGAAAAGATGGAAGGCGAGGGCTGTTGGGGTGTTTGTAAATTATGTGGGGGAAATGGTGAAGAGGAGAGAAAAAAGTTTAGAAAATTAAAAGGTTTAGGAAAAGGTTGGGGGGAAAAAATTGGGGATAGAATTGGATGGGTAATATGGATTTGGTTGGTATATGTATATATGTGTGGGTGGTTGATTGTGAGAGTGAATAAAAAGAGGAAATATAGAATAAGAAATGGATGATGGAAGTTAAAGGTGGAAAGTAGGGGTGTTGTTGGGTGTATGCGTAAAATATTTCACGGATCAGGTAGCTCAAAAAGAAATTAACCTAGCGCCACCCCTATTCACCACGCAACCGGCACGTGAAATGTCATATTGAGCGCAATGCTTACGTTGGCAGTTCCCAACAGAATAATTACCTCTATATTTCCTCCCGAAAGACGATAAGTTCGCGCGAATAGGGCGGAAGGAGGGAATTCCCTATTCGGCGACAAAGCTGGTTTCTTTCATTTTAGTCGCCGAGTAGATTCCCTATTCGGCGCACAAAGCTGGTTTCTTTCATTTTAGTCGCCAAGTAGATCCCTATTCGGCGCACAAAGCTGGTTTCTTTCATTTTAGTCGCCGAGTAGATTCCCTATTCGGCGCACAAAGCTGGTTTCTGCCATTTTAGTCGCTGAGAAACGGCATTTTTCCGCTTCAGCAGAATCTCAGTTGTAACCATGTACCGTGTATTTAAGATTCAATTCTTTCCCTATTCTACCAAGTTGGTTGCCCGTCGAGGGCATTTTCCCCCCTAGTACTAATATAACTAATTTTGGTATATATTTTTCGGGGATTTTGAAAAAGTATATAATTTAAAAAACTGAATTCCACACTCCTCCATTGATGAGCCGCGGGTGTGAGAATTGAGTCTGGTAGAGGTTGCATGCAGCACTACTCATATAGTTTATGTTACGATATCTATGTATTGTCTAATGGTATTATTGGCAACAATCATGTATTAGCATTTTTATGTGTTTCAATGCTGTATTACAAGATGCCCTATGAAAATAATTCATCTAGCTCCGGAAATAGGTAACAGATAGTCGGGTATGTCCAAATACTTTTTTTATATACTGTTTAAAGTTTGTTTAAGCATGAACTGATAAAATTTAGATTAGGTATAATAACAAATGAAACTATTTTCAGTTCTTTAGAATCACTGATTAAATGTCTTTTGTGACGGAGCGAAAACTTCTAGTCCTGTTCGGCAGTCAAACAGGCACAGCTGAGGATGTCGGCGAAATGATAGTCGACCAGGCGAGACGTCGACATTTTGCGGTTCGATGTTGTGCGCTGGACGAATTTCCACTCGACCAGTTGGCTGCACAACGGCTGGTTGTGTTTGTCTGCAGTACCACCGGACAGGGGGAAGAACCGGATAATATGAAACTGACTTGGCGAGCTTTGCTGCAAAAAAGTAGGCATTTTGGGCGTATCCTGGATAGTCAAATCAAGAAAGAGTACATAGTGTAGAATCGTATACTTTGTCGAATCTTAAAATAATGTTAGTAGTTTTGTAAGCGTTATGACTGCCCAAGTTGTGTATGGACTGCCTCTTACCCCTTACTAATTCTAAGTTAGCAATTAGTTATTACAGACTAAAATGTACGTGTACTTACGTTTGCGTGGGAAAAACTTAGGAAAATCATACGCAATGTGTTACTCTATGACATTTCTGAGCTTCAGCGAAAGGGCATAGCGAGCGGATTTGCCTGATTCAATAGCTAACGAAATTTAATTGTCACGTCAGCACAGAACCGTCTGCCACCCGAAAAATTTGGGCCTAAGTCGGAATTCGAACCCACGACTTCCGGATTAACGCTGCGAAAACGCTCTGCCAACTGAGCTACCGAGTTGAGTCAGCTACTGTCGCATCAAGCTTGAAAGAGTTCGTATCCAAACTGAAGTGCCAATTAACACACAAGCGCATTGTATGTAGAAGACAACTAAAAATGTTTACTGAGTTTGAGGTGTGAAATTTATCTGCCAAAGTACAGGTTTACTTGTACGGTACTATTGATGCAAACTATTAGGCCTTTTCGCATCAAATTCAAATTCAAATTGTATTTAATTCATTTAATCCTGCAGGCGAGTTAAAATGAACTGTTTAATTCTTTTAACTCTTTTCTGGGCGCGAAAATGATTGTGTTAATTTTAACTCTTTTAACACGTTTAACTCGCCACGTGAAAAGGCCCTAAGTTCCATCCAGCAGCAAATTGGACCCAGTGCTGTGTATATGATCTTTTCTTGTACTATTTCAGGTTTACCCGCGGATCTTTTGAGTGGGATGCGTTGTGCTGTGTTTGGTCTGGGCGATTCTGCCTATATCAAATTCAATTTTGCTGCAAAAAAGCTATTTCGTCGACTGCAGCAACTTGGTGCTGTCCCCCTGGTACCTCTGGGCTTAGGCGATGAACAGCACGATATGGGTCTGTAACTACTGCAATTAGTTAGACGTTTAGTTGATTAGTTTTATGTTAGCCGGCAGGTTTTTGTTTTTACTTTTTGTATTACATATACATGGTTTTGTGGGTGAAAAATTAAACTGAACATTACAAGCTTTTTGTATATCGCAGTCTTACCTATACAGCTTCCAGAGAATTTTTTGCAGTGGGCGGGGGCTGAAGAATTCTCCGAAATAGGCCCCCGAAATTGGATGCTTTCCCACTGGAAGTCACCTCCCCGCCAAAAATGGATAAAACTTCAAAAATTTTCTGATTTCGCCTGACATTTCTTTCTTAGAACTGTCTGTTTTTAATCTAAATCCAGGCATTTTTGAGAAGTTTTTGCGTTTCTTCATGCCAATTATTCCAAAGCATACTACAATTTTTGGCTCTTTCTTTAAAAAAACTCTTCCCCCATCGAAAATTTTTTAAAAACGAAAACCTCTAAAAAATACCCTGACTCTAAATTTTTTGTCTTTTTTTACCCTAATTGTTTGCAGGTATTGATGCTGCCTTTTCTGCCTGGTCAGAGCAGCTGTGGTCTTCGATTTTGGACCTGTACCCGATGCCACCGGACACCGAAATAATTCCGAACTCACAGCTGTTACCCTCCAGATTTCGAGTTATCCCAATTCGATCTGCGAAATCGGACGCTTCGGATTTTTCCGAAATGGAAAATGCAAGACAGGAATCCCTGACACAGCTTGAAGTAGGAATATAGAACATTAATATAATATTAGAATTAATATTAATTTAATTAATTAAAATAATTAGTATATTATATTTATAGTAAGTATATAACGATTTCGGTTTGTTCAGAATGGTGAGTTTGTAATTTTTTGAACTTACTGTACCAATAACTGCTCCCAGTCAGTTGATTTATACTGTCAGTTTTTGTTTTGCTTGAAACCATTTTGTTACTTAAGTATTAAAAAGATTAGCAAAAAAGGACAAAAAAGGCGCGGTAAGAGAATGCATGAATTCATACAAAATTACAAATAAAAATCCACTAAATATCCAATTAAAATTTCCAAGTTTACGCCAGTTTTTCTTCTAAACCGTTCGGCATGATTCAAAAGAAACAAAAGTTATGAAAAACAGAAACCTTTTAATTTCACAGACCTTTTTTCTAATCGTTTTACTGCTTATACTTTACCTCGGTCTGTGATAAAGCTAACATTTTTAATTCGTTCCCCATACAGCGGTTTCACAGTTTTTTTAGCATTTAACATTTTTCTCATTTTGGGTTTGCATTTTTAGGCCGGTTATTTTCCTGCCCCGTTGCTGTCCAATGACCGTCTAACTCCCCCGACCCACTTTCAAGATACCCGGCTGGTTTGCCTTAGCCTAGAAGGCTCCGGACTAACCTACAACCCTGGGGATGTTGCCGTAATTCGACCGTCAAATCTGGACGAAGTTGTGGATCAATTTATGGGTCTGCTAAAGCTTTGCCCGACAGATTTGATCAGGGTTGAATCGATTATTGATCAGAACGAGTCATCGGAAAAAATCGAAAATGGACATTCGATTGATCAGAAGAGCAGGAGCTCTCAGAAGCAGTTGACGCTTACGGTTGGCGACTTTTGTCGCCATGTTTGGGATATTCAGGTATTGTTCTCCAGTTTGAGGGTGCGCTATACAGTGTTGTTTCTTTAATTGCATTAATTGGGAGTTGTGCAAAAATTGTTTCTCAGACGATTCTCACTCTTCTGGACTCTGTGTGATTTGAAGGATAGGGAAGTTGTGGGGGGGGGGGGTTGAAATTCGTACAGAAGTTTTTGGAGCATTTTGTTTGAAAGCTGGTTTTTCTGTCAATCCTCTAGAGTACAATGAATTTATAGAAATTGTCCCAATTTTCTTCTGTCGTTTTTGTCAACATTTCGTGTTTTCCCGTTATTTCACCAATTTTTTCTTTGCTCTTTCAGTCCGTTCCCAAACGCAGCTTTTTCCACCTGCTCAGTTGTTTTGCCTGCAACGAGCTGGAACGAGAGAGACTACAAGAGCTGGCTGCCCCAGAAAACTGCGAAGAACTCTATGCCTACTGCAACCGAGCCCGGCGATCTATTGTGGAAGTCTTGCAGGATTTCGCCCAGACCGCTGCCCGGATCCCGCTGCCCTATCTGTTTGATCTTCTGCCCAGAATTCGCCCCCGCTCTTTCAGTATTGCCTCGAATTTTGAGTCAGTTTTTTGTCGTTCTTTTGTGTTCAAAATCAAATGTTAAGAATTGATGAATTTAATTTTAAATTGATTAATTTAAAAAAATTTGCTAACGTTAAGGATAGATTGATGGAAGACTACGTAGTTTGCTGAAGAAATGCGGCTGCGCTAGGTTTTTTCACTACTACTTCCAAATTGAAGTAAACATTAATGTCAAAATCTAAGGTTGGGTGTATTTATTTTGTACAGGAAATAATGAAGACATCACTTTTGCTCTTATTTCTTTACATAAATTGCCTTTAATTTGACATGTGCAACCGCGTAGAAAATTTTAATTATTTCTAAATTCAGTTTTTTTGTCAATTTTCACACTTTCATTCTAATCTCTGTTTTAGAACACACTGCAACGAGCTACAGTTGTTGGTTGCTGTAGTTCACTACAAGACCAGGCTGGCCAAGCCTAGACAGGGTCTTTGCTCCACCTGGCTAAGTCGTCTAACCCCCGGGACCCCTGTACCCCTCTCAATTCGCCGGGGCAGTATGACATTCCCCCCGCGACCCCCTGGTGGGGGTCACGTGACCTCCCCTAACCCTCCCTGCATTCTGATTGGTCCAGGCACCGGCATTGCTCCGTTTCGCAGTTTTCTGGCTGCCCCCGAAATTTCCGGAACCGAAATCCTGTTTTTCGGTTGTCGTAATCGGGAAGCGGATTTCTATTTTCGTGACGAATGGAGTAGGCTTGAAGGCAGGGGGTCACTGCGACTGTTTTGTGCCTTTTCGCGTGATCAGCCCGCCAAACGTTATGTTCAGCATGTGATGCTGGAGCAAGCTGAACTGCTGTGGAGATTGATTTCGTCAGAAAATTCGTTCGTATTTTTGGCCGGAAGTGCCAAACAGATGCCCAAAGATGTGACGGAATGTCTGAAACGGATTTTTCGGGAAACCGGAAATTTGTCGATCTCAGAAGCTGACGAACTGTATGACAGATTGGAAAAATCTGGGAGAATTCAGATGGAAACTTGGAGTTGATAAAATACATTTGTCGGAAAAATTAGGAATTAATTTAAATAATTAGTTAATTATTTAATTGGATCTTCCTTGTGATGTAATGCTATTGTGATCTTGTGAAATTCAATTCTTGTGCCAATGCATTTTGTTAGAGAGTAAAATAGTGACGATTTTTGTTGAATAAATTGTTATGATATTATTTTGATTGTTTGTGCTGAATCATCTCAATAGATGCCAGATTTTGGAAGTGGGGTAGTAATTAAAAGGGAAATTAGCATCAAGAATTTAGCATTCATTTGGTAGTATACATTGTAGGCAGCTATAATGTGCAAACTTAGTCTAGGCTTAATGCACAAACTGGCGGCAAGTGTTTAGTTCGGTATAAAGTGGTTTTGATTGAACCCATTCAATTTGAGAGGTATTGAGTAGGGTATTTGAGGCTATCCCAGATTGATTACCGGCACAATTATCCTGGGTTATCGGGAAGTTTAGTGTTGGACGAGCCGAAAATTTGGTTTCGCGTACATCTTTGGTTTAGTCTCTTTCATTAATCATTCCATTATTAATACTTTGACAAGCTAGACATGCAGCTTATGGCCCTTGTCCAGCAGAGCTTAACGATCAGGGTGCTAGAGTCACGGAAAAACCGGTATATAACTATTGTAAGGGATTAGGACAATGCTTCGGAACCTTTAAACTCAAATCAGCCTCTTTTTTCTACATAGTCCCCTGAATCACTGAAGTCTGACCAATAGTCTTGCAACCGAAATGTGAGCGGCTGTCCTGAGTTATAATTTTAAGGTAGCCTATATAGTGTATATATTTTTAGAATCCTCAGGAACTCTAGATTCCGAAAATCCGGAATTCCGGGTTTCATTCACGGAAAATCTAAAATTTTTAGTTTTCCCCCCATTTTTATCGCAATCAAAATTTTTTTACACGATCGAATAGAGCTGGACCCGCTGCATATTTTTGCTCCTACAAGTTTTTCACGAAAATGCACCCAATTTCCGGAATTCCAAGTTTTCAAAACTTCCGGATTTTAAGAATTATCTCCAATACCCACAAGATGGATATCATTCGAAAGCTCTTATCGAACTGAACAACTTTTGTAATAGAATGAAGTCTTGAAAATGCGCGCAATTCTCGGAACTCGAGAAAACCGGATTTTCCGGATTTTAAAAATTTTCTCCAATACCCTACAATATGGATCTCATTCGAAAGCTCTTGATGAGCTGAACAAATCTTGTAATAGAACCAATGTCTGAACATGCACCAAATTTCCGAAACTTATGAATTCAGGATTTCACTCTAGCGTGGAAGTTTTTCGCGAATTCCGAGAGGTAAGCTCATTTCTGCGAGTTGGGTCAATTACAAGATGTGTTCAGGTCATCAAGGGCTTTCCAATGATACCCATATTGTAGGTATTGGAGAAAATTTTTTAAATCCGGAAAATCCGGTTTTCTCGA
The DNA here is from genome assembly GCA_030248195.1 of Trissonchulus latispiculum. NCBI lineage: Eukaryota > Metazoa > Nematoda > Enoplea > Enoplida > Ironidae > Trissonchulus > Trissonchulus latispiculum. The sequence goes on from JASAND010012306.1 coordinate 39,026, forward strand.
ATTCCGAGAATTGTGCGCATTTTCAAGAATCCATTCTATTACAAAAGTTGTTCAGCTCGATAAGGGTTTTCGAATGATGCTCATCTTGTAGGTATTGGAGAAAATTTTTAAAATTAAAAATTTTAGATTTTCCGTAAATGAAACCCGGAATTCCGGATTTTCGGAATCCAGAGTTCCTGAGGATTCTAAAAATATATACATTATACCTTCAAATGATAACTCAAGACAGCCGCTCATATTTCTGTTCCAGGACTTTTTGATCAGACTTTAGTTCATTAGTGTCTGTTTGCTATATTGTCCCCTGCAACAATGGTGAAATGGTTGTCACCGGTCTATATACAACTGCTTGCTTTATAGGGGTTGCTGTTAAGCCACTACTGTACAAAGTAGAGATGAGGATTTTGGCTCGCGGCTCGGCTCGGCTCGCGAGCCGAGCCGAGCCGAGCCGGCAGCAATTTCTCCCGAGCCGAGCCGAGCCGAGCCGACCCCAGCAAAAAATAGTATTTCGACCAAATTTCCCTGCTATATTTTCACTTGTG